>JAVKLA010000093.1:3665283-3680321 GCA_034782735.1 Sagittarius serpentarius
GGGGAGGGAGTTAATGCTTCTCCCAAAATCCGGGCTGCAGCAACACCCAGGGCGGCATCTTGCACAGGTGATGGATTGAGGGGTGAATTAAGGAAAAAAAGGGGATTTTTCTCTTGAAAAGGCAGTTTGGGTATGATAAATCTGGCGCGGCGTGGCCGGGAAGGAAGGATGACAGACAGGTTACCCAAAGCCATAGACAGTGTATTTCTGAGTCCCGTAACAGACCGTGCCCGAAACTCTCCACAAAAGTTACGATTGGAAACAAACCCCCGAACGAACAAACCCGAAAGCAAGAGAGCAGGGGAAAGAAAAAGGGCAAGAAAAGACACGCACGAGCACTCCACATCCAGAAGCCCCAGTTATTGTCAGTCTCTCTCTTTTTCGACATCGCAACATGTTTTGGTAAAGCCAGCAAAATGGAGAAATGTCTTTTTTTTTTTTTTTCCTTTTTTTGTTTGTTTTTTTCTTGGGTCTTTCCTTGCCGGAAAGGTGACGGCCTCTCCCCACGCTGCCCCGGCCCTCCCCATGCCCATGGTTGAGATGTGCTGCGGCGGCACATCGTCCGCACCTTCGCTGCACCTTCACCCCTGTCCAGCCTGGACTCGTTGAATTCATTTATCTTTTCTTCTTTTTTTAAAAAAAAAAAAATTTATAAGAAAAATAAAAAAAATTTAATGCTTTCATGGATAAATGACAGGTGAGTAAAAGCATACCGGTCCTGAGAGCCCTTTCCCGGGGCCAAGCTCTCCAAGGCTGCCAGAGCGAACTGCACCGGTTGGCCTGGACGCCTTCTGCAGGGGAAGGGGGGGCCAAGTGCCGGTCTCGGGGTGCCCCTGGCCCCCACCACGGCCCCCCTGGTCCGTGCTTCATCCCCGCTGGCCCCGGCTTGCCTAGAGGAGCACCACCACCACCACCACCACCGCTCGTCATAACTCGGTGATCTCCAGCGGGCTCTCCATGATCACCTCCCGCATCTTGTGCAGGGGGGTGGACTTGGCCGACTCGGTGCGCGCGTTGTGGTCGCTGTAGCCCCCGCAGTCGGCGGTCAGAGTCTCCAGCGAGCGACCCAGCACCTTCTGGTCGTCCTCGGGCAGGCTGTTGAGGTCGGAGGCGAGCAGCGTGCCCGTGCTGCCGTGCACCACGTGGATGCCGTCGGGACCTTTCAGCTCCACCGGCTGCTTGTGTCGGAAGCGGAGGCTGCCCCGGCTGGGGCTGCGCTCCTCCTCCTCCTCCTCCTCCAGCTCCTTCTGGATCAGCTGCAAAAGGTCCACAGACGGGGGAATCACCACCGTGGCCAGAGCCGATCCTGGCTTCCCGGCCTCCGAACCTCCTGCAATGCCAGAGCCCAGCGGGAGGGACGGGACCCTCCTCTTCTGAAGCGACCTCAGAGCGCGGTGATGAGGATCACCAGCGCGATGATGATCTCCGGCCGGCTCCCTTGCTTGTCGGGTGGGTGCCCCGGCTCAGGCACTGGCTGCCAGCCGGGTGGTGTGTCCCGCAGCAGCCCCCACGGCAACCAAGGAGGGGTTTTGGACCCAGGCTGGGATTTGGGGTTGTATGAGGGTGGTGGGGCAGGAAGCAGACGAGGAAAAGAGTCGAGGGAAGGCTGAATGGGTTGGAGGGAGGGGGGGCCAGAAGGGCTGAAAGGCGTCTCCTGTTCCACTGCTTTCCACCACTTTGTTTGTCCCGTGTTTTGTCCCCTATGAAGAGGGGAAGGCTGGGGGGGGAGGAGCTGCTTGTCCCCACACCAGCCCTCCTGCACCAAACCCCTCTGTCCCAACCTTTTTGCCTCAAAAACCTGCTGGGTTGATAAGCTCAGAGGAGCAGAGAGGAGGGAAGATGTCCCCGTGCGTGTGCAGGGACCCGTAGTTCCTCGGCCAGCCTCGGCAGAGAGGTGGGGAGGTGACGGACAGAGCCCACCCCGCAAAGAGGGGGGTCCTCCCGCAGGGTGGGAGAGACCGAGACAGAGGGTGCCGCTGATGCTCAGAGGAAACACAGGGGGGATCACGAGAGCTGCGGCACTGCGGGGAACCGGCAGCCTCAGTGGAAAACCAGCATCTGGCTCATTTTGGCCAAGCAGGGAGCGGGGAGACCACTGGGTGATGGGGACCGTGGCCGCGGGGAGCGACCACAGCTTGTGGGGCCAGGAAGACACACTGCATCCCAGAGGGCACGGCAAGCATCTCCCCACGTCCATGCACACACCGTCTACCTCCGAGACCGAGGAGCGGTCCCCCTGACTGGCGGTGGCCTTATGCACCATCCGCTGGGCAAAGAGTTTTTTCAAGCGCATGTAATCATCCAGGACCACCTTCAAGAGAGAGCCCTGGGCGGAGGGGGAGAGATGACGGGTTACGCAAGGGAGATGGTTTGGTCAGAGGGAGGTTGGCCTCATGCCAGCATTTTTTTGGAGAAACATCATCCTCCGGCGCCTCAGCCGTGAACCTCAAAGCCAGAGCGGTAGGAGAAGACCCCTCGGTGGAGGATGCCCGCACTCATCACTCACCTTGATGGGTCCCTCTCGCATGATCTGCCCCAGCTTGGCAATGTTGTCGTACTCCTGGATGGCTGCCCGCAGGTAGCGGTCATCCTCGGGCTTGGCTGCGGAGGGCTCTCTCCCGAAGGTGCCCTGCGGGAGGGGAGAGAGCGGCTGAGGAGGCGGCACGGGCCTTGGGCGCGGGTAGGAGGCGTCCCGGTGGGGGGGCCATGTCTCACGTGGGTGCGGGCAGGGCTGTTCCAGAGGTCGGTGATCTCGCTCAGGTTCTCCGGCAGGTCATCCTCGTGCTCCGCCTGCGCCGCCAGCTCCATGTTCCTGCAGAAGGGGTCCAGCCACACCGGGTTGGCCCTGCCCAGGGGGGGAAGAGCAGCCCTCAGCGCAAGCAAAGACCGGCAGCATCCCTAACCCCATCCAGAGCCCGGATGCTTGAGGTTGCGCTGCCTCCTCCTGCCCTGTGCAGGCATGAATTTGGCTGCTCTGGATCCAGATGCGTGTCGTCACCCGCCTGTCATCTCTGCTTACCCCGAGCTTGGCCAGTATTGGCAGAGATGGAGTCACAGCAGAAGGCACAAGGTCTTTTGGCTTTGAACGCTCTCAAGGCAAGCACGCGTCCCAGGGCCAGAGTCATGCCCCACATGGCATGCCTGGCCGCATCCCTCTGCAGAGGGGCATCGTGTCTCCGCCGCCGGCACATCCCTGGCTGCAAAACGCGGGCATCCCTCTCTCGGGAGCAGCACGCGGTCCTGCGAGGTGGCAAACCGGGGACAGAACTCACCCATCAAACGAGTACTTGTTGGTGTTTGGCATGTCCATGATGTCCATGAAGCCTCTGTTCCCTGCAAAAGGCAGGGGTGGGGGTTACCGGGCAGGACATCGGTGGGCTGAGCAGCAAATCACGATGCGGGGCACTTCTTTGTCGGGGAGGAAAACTCATTGACCAAAAAGGCACCGGTGGCAAGACAGCCATGCTGGCATGTGGCTGATAACGCAGCGCCTGGATGCTGAGAAAAGCCTCCCACCGTCACGCCCCGCTGGGCAGGATCCCTTCTGATTTACACCCTCCTGACAGCCCCCGCGTCTCCCTGTGTACCCCCTCCGTGCTCTTCATGCACCCTGCTGTCTCATGCAGCTGGAAAACCCCAAACATTGCTCACCAGTGGAGCCAGCCACTATGGCTTTCAATTTCCTTTTGTGCCTGCAAAAGAAATGCAGCGAATCAGGGAAGAAAATAACGAAGATCCTTGAAAAAAGAGGGGGATACAGCTTTGCAGTAACCCTGCAAACAGTCCCTGTAGCTATAAGGACGGCAAGCTTGGCAGGAGGAGGTGCTGTCAGTATTAAAACCACTATATTTTGGGGGAAGAGGGGCAATTTCTGAACTCAGGATGAGCCCCGCCACAGAAGGTGTCGGGAAGCTTGTGCCCTCCTTTGCTTGCCGGCACTGCCAGGGCCAGGAGCAGCCAGATGGGTCCCCCATGCCCGTGGGGAAATTGCGGCCAGTGGGGCAGAGCCCGAGCGTTACTCACACTGTCCGGTAGTACCAGTTCATGAGGATGAAGAGCATGGCAGCCAGGAAGAGCAGGACGGCCAGCACGATGATCGCCATCTAGGAGAGACAGAGGGGTAGGGGCAACCTCTGGCATGGAACCAGCACCTGGCGGTGGGCACCTGCCTGAAATTATTTGGGTGAAACATCTCTCCAGGCCATGGGGGAAGGGACGTTGCCCCACCTGTGAGCAGCAGCCATCTCCAGCCCCAGCTGGGCCATTACCTGCAGAGCTGAGAGGTCATCCGGGGCCCGGGCGGTGATGGCGGGCTGCACGTCCAGCACGTTGTAGTTCCTGAAGAGGTTCCTCAGCTGCTCCTTGTTCTCGTCTATCATCTGAATCACCCTGGGAAGAGAAGGGTTGCTTGGGCATCTTGACGTTAATGAGGCTCCCTGAGGACTCAGCGGGCCAGGCGATGGCCTGGCTCATGGGCCAGGTGACGTACCGCTCCACGTCCAGGATGCGGTTGGTCTCCCTGTTCACCACGTGGATCAGCAGCTCTGTCTGTGCGAAGTTCACCCGACCTTTCTTGTCAACATGGAACTGGGGAGAGATAGCAAGGTCTGCAGTGCGGGAGAGATCTCCTGAGCATGCCCCGAGGTATGCTCATGTGGCAAGAGACCCTCCTGCCTGGCATGGGGTTGATCTGGACCCCTTTGATACACCCCAGCCTGGGATGTATCCATCACCTTCAGAGCTCAGGGGTGTCTGTGGTTTATACAGACAGGGGATGCTCAAAGGAGACCTCCCAAGCACAGTGTGGAAGGTTACCTACCCCCCGCCACGAAGCAACCTCAAAGGTGGATGGTTACCTGCACGTCATCTGTGTTGACAATGGCGCCCGTGATGTTGGAGAGCAGGCTGATGAACTCCTCCTCGAACTGCCTGACTTTGTCAGGGATCTCATTGATGATGATTTTGACCCGCTGGTCATCCCGCAGGATGTAAATCCCCACAATGGCTGTGTCGTTGTGGCCCACCAGGTCAGAGGCCATGATGTCCACCACAAAGTAGCCAGGGTTGTAGGCCGTGAAGAGGTCGAAGGTTCGCAGGACTCCATCAAGGGTTCCTGGGGGAAGGACGGTCACAATCCCAGGATTAGTGACCCTGGCCACGGGGACGTCTTTGGCCATAGGGACACCTCTGGTCATGGCCCCGTGCTCCCGTGGCATGCAGGGTACACACCGATGCTGAAGATGTTGGCCACCTCCTCAGAGTCATTGGAGTGCTGCTTGATGTAGCGGATGCCCAAGATGTTGTACAGGACCAGGCTGTTATTGCCCACATCGGCATCCACTGCGACCACTCTGATCAGCTCCGATCCCACCTTGGCATCGGTGGCAACCCCTTTGAGAGAGAGACAGGACAGGGACCTGAGGCCAGGCTGGCTCTCACTGCCCCTTCGTCAGACTGGATTTTCCCCAGAGCACCTCTGGCTCCTGGTGCCCCCCCAAGCCCCCAGCACTCCTTACCCGCCGTGTACTCCGACTTGGTGAACTGGGGGGACTGGTCATTGATGTCGTCCAGGAAGATCCGCACCTCCTGAAGGCTCAGGTCCCCGCTGAGGTCCCAGGGATGGGCTCTGCCTGCCCGCTGGCCCTGGGGAGGGGACCAGTCCTTCTGGCTGGACGCTTTGACGATGATGGAGTAGAATGGCTCCTTCTCCCGGTCCAGGTCTCGCAAGACCTGCAGCTTCCCTTCTCGGCTCAGCTGGAAGTTGCTCTCCTGGTTCCCAGCTGGGTGCAGAAAGGGGTCCCCAGTTAGTCCCCTTCAGGCTTGGCATTTCTGAAACGCCACCTCGCCCATTGACCAGGGCAGAAAGGCAGCGAGGAGATGATGGGGCCACGGAAACCATTGGCAAGGGGTGTGCAGGGGGACCCAGAGCTGCCCATCCCCTCCCCGCTCAGCACCCACCTGCTATGAAGTAGTAGACGATGGCGTTGGAGCCCTCATCTGCATCCACCGCACCGGTGACGTTCCCCACCACGGTGCCTGGCTGCGAGTGCTCGGGGACGGAGAGCACCTGGTACTGGGGACTGTCCCTCTGCCAGAGAGCCCGGGAGAAGGGAGGGTTATGAGCACTGAGGCGGCTTTAAATAAAAGTGGACAAATCCCACTGTGCTCCCTCCCCACCATGGTAATGCCCAGCGGTGCATGCTCCATCACACGTGCTCGCCGGCATCCCCGCCCCCCGCATCCCCCGTGTCCCACCCCCTCCATCCTGGCGCCTTACGGGTGGCCTGAGGAAGATGGGCTCATTGTCATCGATGTCATCGAGCGCGACCTGGAGGGGCTGCATGGTCTCGTAGGCTGGCTGGCCCTGGTCGCAGGCCACGATGATCAGCTGGGGAGAGAGACAAAAGGGCTGCGCTGGGCAAAGCCACGTGGGTCCGGAGACATTGCTGAGGCAGGGACAGAGAGAACAGCTGGGTGGCGGAGGATTTTGGGGGGATTTAACAGGGAACTGGGAGCTGGCCCACCAGGATGCAACTCCCCAGTGGCACTTGATAACCACCCAGTTCCTGCTAAGGTGTGACATCTTCACGACTGCGGCAGCTGACCCCATCCCCACCGCATCACTTGCATCCCGCCAACCCCCACATTGGACCTGCAGCCTCGAGGACCGTCCCGGCTGCCCCGCGGGCACGCTGCCACTTGGCTCACATTGTACACCGCCTGCTTCTCCCGGTCCAGCCGCATGGCCGTCTGGATCAGCCCGCTGACCGAGTCGATGCTGAAATACTCCCAGTCTTTGCTGCCCGCCCCGGTTTTCAGCAGGTTGTAGAGTACCGCTCCATTGAGGCCCTCGTCTTTGTCTGTGGCGTAGACCTCGTAGACGTTGGACCGCAGGGGGATCTCCTGCTTGCACATGTGCAGCCCCTCAGCCCCAGCACTGCACAGGAGACCCCTGCTCCCCCTGCCCCTCCGAACCCCCTTGTACTGGTGTCAGCAGGCTCCCGCTGCCCAAAACCCAGCTGGGGGCTGGCAATGTGGAGCCATGAGTCCCTTCGGCAGGGTGGCTGCTCCATGCACGTGCCGGCAAATGGCTGAGCCAAGCCTGACTTCCCAGAAAGGAGAAACATCTTAAATGTCAGCATTTTGGCCCTTGTTTATAAACAGGCTTGGCATGCAGCGACTGGCCATTTCCTTATTTTGTGTGTCGCTGGGGTTTCTGTTCCCAAAGCTGCCCCAGCAACTCCGCTCGCACGTACGGAGAGGGCCTGTTGTTGACTGTCCAGCCCCATGACCCAAACCTTCTTGCCACATGTTAAATCAAGGTCTTAGTTCATCCCCGGTGGAGATGGAGAATGGATTTTGCCACCAGGAGGCAGAAGCACTGTGATCAGCACCTTTGACAGAGCACAGCCGGCAGGGTGACGTGAGGCTGGAGACAGCCGGGCAGAAGCACTCCTGGTCACGGTCTCAGCATGCCATGACCCCCGCCCCCTCTCAAGGGATTTACCTCCTTGATGTGAAGGATGGTGCCATTGGGCGGGCGGACAAAGATGGGACGGTTGTCGTTGATGTCGATGACCTCGACGTGGAGCATGGTGGTCCCCCAGAGAGGCGGACGCCCCTTGTCTGTGGCCACCACGGTCAGGTTGAACCTCTCGTAGGACTGCAAGCGCCGCTGGGACATGACAAGCCCAGAGTCTTTATTGATCTTGAAAGCCTCTGGGGGCAGAAAAAACACGTCTGGCTCAGGACACTTTGCACCAGATAAACTACGATTAGAAACCAGTATACCAGCTGAAGCACACCCCTCACTGGCGGGAAATCCCTGTCAAGGGGTGATGGAGCAGAGCCGGCCGCCTGAGGCCAGGGATGTGGACGGTCTCAGGGTTTTCAGAGCATCCCTGCCCACTGCTGCATCCCTGCCACTGGGCAGTGCCAAGGGCCCTGCTCCCAGGCCACCTCAGATGCATTTCACTCCTGCCCAGGCTGGGACAGGGCAGTGGTCAGAGGCACCCATGGGTCTCAGGAAAATGAAAGTTCTGCCATTCCCCTCTACATTTATGCCGGCTTTTGCCTGGTTCCCAACACTCCTCGGTGTGCAGAGATATACTGGATTTCAGGCACCATCACGATCCACCCACAACCCCCTAGCCCTTCTCAGCTTTCCTCTGGAGGGTGTAGTGAGTTTGCTCCAAGACATACTTGGGTACATAGAAGGTCCTGCTGGGGTGGGGGAGACAAGAGGATAAGCCAAGGCTGGGCTGCAGGACGAAGGCAGGCAATGCCATAACATGCCACACCATGAGGAACTGGGAACTGTGGAGCAATACCGAAAGCATGTAGCCACACGCTTTCGGTATTGCTTCTGGGAGCGTGTGCACAACCTTGCTCCAGACCATCTGCAGGACACAGGATGCAGGCTTGGCCCCTACATCTCCTCCAATTGCTCCTCACCATAGCTCTTCTCCCTGGGGAGGAGCCCCCCACTGCCGGCACCTACCCGCTCCAGGGCCCTCGATGCTGTAGGTCACCACCCCGTTATCCCCTTCGTCCAGGTCGGTGGCTGTCATGGTGATCACTGACGTCCCCGCCGGCTCATTCTCGTAGACGCTTGTGCTGAACTGGCTCTTGCTGAACTGGGGCCTGAAGTCGTTGATGTCCAGGACTGTGATCAGCACCTTTGACGGAGCACAGCCGGCAGGGTGACAGTGAGGCTGGAGACAGCCGGGCAGCCCCCGGGGGCCGTACCCCTGCGGTGACCCGCGGCTCCACTGCAGGAGCATGGTGCCCTTCCTGCTATTCGTTTAGCTCTGCTAGCTGAATTCCTGCCTCCAACAATGGGGGCCACCGCCTCCAGGGCACCCATTCACGCCGGAGCACTTGCAGACAATAGCGTCACCCTTCCCTGCCCCGTCCCCTCCTGCTGACGCGCTGTCCCTGTGGCACAAAGTCCCCTGCAACACCCACCTTACAGCCCCTGGGGTCATCTGCTCTTCCTTCTGCCTAATTCCTCCCCAGGCCACCAGCAGGCCCACTGGGGAGGAAGGCCTGAGGTTTAACACCTTCTTGCTGGTGACCACCGCACGAGGGGTAGTGGGAGGAGGACAGGCCTACCTGCACGGAGTTCTCCCGACGGTTACTGGAGATGTCCCCAGGGTTGTCCCTGGCCACGGCCGTCAGTGTGTAGTGATCCTTCTTCTCCCGGTCCAGGGCTGACAGGATGTAGATGTCACCCTGCAGCACACAGAGACCTTCAGGTGGACCTCGTCTGGCAGAGCTGGTACTCGAGAAGGGGCAGAAGGTGAGGTGCGGGAGCAAGGCACAAGGTGGGACAACCTCAGCCTCCCCTCCCTTTCACCCCCTCTGTTCCAGCCTCGGTTGGCTCCTTACCGTGTTGGGATTTATCCCAAACTTGCCCTCTCCATCCCCCAGGCTGTACTGGATGAGAGCAAAACGCCCAGAATCTGCATCCGTGGCCTTGACCCTCAGGATGACCGTACCCAACGGCACGTCCTCAAAGACAGCTTTCTGCAAGCAAAGGGAGCAGGCAGGACCGGTTGTTTCATCACTTGCTGTTTTAGCAGGCAGTAACCAAGGGTGTAGGGTGGCCACCCAGGGGTGGGCACAGCTGGACCCAGAACAAGATGTTCACACAGAGTACACTGGTGGGTTGACCATCTTCTTCGTATGGTTCAAGTACAGACAAAGGCAAGAGAAGGTGTCCCTGGAGAACCCCCAGCTCTGCGCCCGTCCTCACCAGGCAGGCACTGCCCAGCCCCACATGGACTTGAACGGGGGAGCCCAGCTCACCTGGTAGGATGGTTGACTGAAAACAGGATTGTTGTCATTGATGTCCACTATCTGAAGGTACACAGGGATCTCAGCAGATCTGCGCGGAGAGCCGTTGTCGGAAGCTCGGATGGTGAAGTTCAGCCACTGCACCTCCTCGTAGTCCACTGTCCTGTTGGCCACGACCTTCCCTAGAGGATGGCAGACCCTGAAATGAGAAACCTGCCCCAGGCCACCGACCTGCCCCAGACTCCCACCTCCCCAGGCCACTGACCTGCCGACTGGTCTTCGAGGCAGGCGTAGCCTTCCGGGGAGAGGTTCAGCAGCTCATAGGTGATCTGCCCATTGGCACCTTTGTCTGGGTCCACTGCTGAGATGGAGATGAGTGTGGTTCCCTGCGTGGCTCCCTCCAGGATCCTCTCAGTGAAATAGGTGACCCCAAAGGGGCGGAAGCGGGGTGTGTTGTCATTGACGTCCAAGACGTTGACTGTCAGCTTGGCTGTGGCCGTGGTGGAGACCACAGGGGAAGAGAAAAGGAAGAGGACAAGTGAGAAAGAGAAGAGGAAGAAGGATGGGAGAAAGGAGGGTTGTAAAGATACAAGCATGAAATTCCAGGAAAGCCAACTAAATGGAGCTGGTTCATCAAGAAACAAGGTTCATCACAGCAAAGCTGCTGTGCCCTGAGCTGGCTGTGGGACAGTCTCACCTACTTCAGACCTACTCCTGATCTGTGTGTGCCTCCTCACACACGGGCCTGTATTTGCCAGGAGCAAGGTGGCAAGACATGATGGGGATGGTAATGAAGAAATGTGCATCTCCCATGGTACGGTTATGGGCACACAGTCCTCTCCATCCCCAGTGCAGCCCTGGGATGTCCGGGCCATTCGCTAGAGGAGGGCCCAGAGGAGAACCCGAACGTGATGGGAGCTGGTCCAGGACTGTTCCCGCTGGAAATGTTGCTGGTCAGGATGGAGAGGGAGGTGGGAGAGCTGCCGGCTACCCAGAAGCTGCGCTGGTGCCTGAGAAAGGCTACGCCAGCCCCCGGCAGCTGCCAGCCCTGGCCCCGCGCTCCCTGGGTAGAGCGCACGCTTACCATTAGGCACGCTGACCGAGCGGTCGATGACTTCACTGGCATTGTCGTGGACAGAGATGGTGACCTCGTAGGTGGCCACCAGTTCCCGGTTGAGGGGAGTTTTGATCTTCACAGCTCCTGGGAACCCCAGAAAGATGGGGGTCACAGGCTGTGCCTGCGCCCCCCACCAAGGCCCCTCAGCAGACCAGTCTGTACCAGCCGACTGCTGCACCCTCCGCTGCGCTTGCTCCCCTGCCTCGCCGCAAAGGCTAAACGGGGAAAACACTCGATAGCTACAGGAGGAGACGACTTCTCTCCCCCTGCTCTCCACCTCCTGCCTTCCTGCCTGCTCCGCTCTGCCCAGCTAACAGGTTCTCACGCTGCCTCAGCCGGGGTAAGGGTTTGGGTTGTGCAGACGAGAGGGGTTTGGGAGCAACTGCTGCTGCTTCCCTGCACGACCCCATTCACCTTAGATCAGCAGCCAGGTGTCTTTAAGTCTTGTCCCATATCCTGTCCAACAAGGGCGTTTTTCTTTCCTGGATCAGCTCTGTGCTTCCAAAACAGATGTGGGGAGCTCCTGGCCCTCCTTCCTTGAGGGCAGAGCCCACCACCCGCCCCGGAAGACCCTCCCTTGCTCCCCCCAGCGAGGGTGCCCGTGTCCGGTCTGCCAAGGCTGAGCAGCCCCCAGCCCCCAGCGGGGCCGCCTGTGATGGTGATGGGTGAGATGGAGGAAGGGGACGGATGGTGCGGAGAGACAAACGAGCACAGACACAGAGACAAACCTGGCGGGCCGAGAGGCGGAAAGGAAAGAAAAGGGTTAGTTAAGTCAGTTGGCTGGTGGAGAAAGGACAGGGCAGGGTGAGACAGGGCAGCTGGAGGAGGAGAGCGGGGAGGCAGGAGGGGAGCATCATCTCCCTGTGCCTTGGACACCTACCTCCAGGCAGAGAAGAAGAAGAAGCAGAAGAGAGTAGAGGGGTCCGCATCGCCCGCGCAGCCCTTCCCGCTCTCCTACCTGTCCTAAAATCCACCATGAACGCTCCTTGCTGGTCAGGCACCAGCGCATCTGTGTCGTCGCGGGCCACGATCTCCAGCAGGTAGTACTCCAGGCGGGGGTGGAGATCCCGATCGATGGCGGTCACCTCGGCCACCACGGTGCCGGGGGCGGCCGACTCGGGGATGCTGACCGTCTGGATGGGGTTGATGAACTCGGGCCGGCAGTCGTTGACGTCGTCGATGAAAAGGCTGACGGTGGCAGTGCCCGAGAGCGCCGGCGTGCCCTGGTCCACGGCCACCACCGTCAGCCGGTAGGCATCCCGCTCCTCCCGGTCGATGCTGATGTTGGCCACGTGGATCACCCCCGTCACAGCATCAATCAGGAACCTGTCCTGGCCACCGCCCTCGATCCGGTAATCCAGCTGCTGGTTGAGGCCACTGTCAGCATCCGTGGCCGTCACCTGGAGGATGGAGAAGCCTGGAAAGGGGGTACACAGCCCTCTCAAGCAAGGGTTGGAGCAACAAGCCCGCAGTCCCAAGTCAAATACCGTCAAGCAACGTGGGCAGCCCCAATTCCTGAATTTTCCTTTCAACCCTACCCTGGCCAGCCCTGACACTGGGAGTGGGACCTTCACAGTCCCAGGGGCTCACCCAGGTCTCCCCATCGCCCACCTTCACATCCAGCCCCGGCCCTCTCCTGACCTGGGGGACTGTTTTCCCGCAGCCGTGCTGTGACAGACGCCGGCTGGAAGACAGGGCGGTTGTCATTGTCATCCAGGATGGTCACCGCCAGGCTGGCGGTGCTGTTCAGCCCTCCCACATCACGAGCCACCAGCGTGAACTCCAGGAGAGGGTCCGGCAAAGCCTCTCGGTCTATTACGCTGCCGGGCTTCACCGAAATGACACCTGGAGAAAGGGAAAAGCCCGGTGACCGACCCCATGGCTGCCTGGTGGCCCTGGGCTGGGGACAGGGACCTGGTGGACCACGCTACCTGTCCTGCTGTTGATGACAAAGAGGTCCAGGGATGCCTCCAGGAGCTCGTAGGTCACCATGGCGTTGCTGCCCTGGTCACCGTCCAGAGCTAGGATGGGTCCATTGAGCACCGTGACCAGAGTCCCTGGGTGGGATGATAAGGGTTAGGGAGGGTGGCAGCCCCCTGTGGAGCCCCCCACATCCCCCTCCCACCCCGGTGACGCATGAGGGACGGCAATGAATGGATGGAGGAAGTGACAGAGCGGGGCTGAGCAGGGCGTGAGGCAGCGGGGTGGGGGGGGCAGCTGCTGCAGCCTTGCAGACCGACTCGCGAGGCCCAGGCGAGGCAGTGGGAGGTCCGGCTAAAAACAAACAGACAGACACATCCATCAGATGGGCGGCATCAGAACCCTGCCACCCAGGGCATCGCCTGGAGGCACCCAAACCTTTTGCCAGGGATGTCCCTCGATGGTGGGGCAGGGAGGTACCTGAGGTCTTGGAGCAGGGAGCGATTTAAATGGCAGGAAGGCAAAAAAAAAAAAAAAAAAAAAAAAAAAAATTTTGTAGCTCTTTGGCCGGGAAATATCTACTTGGACAGGCTGGACTGTTTCATCTCTAACCAAGGTAGCAAGGTGGCTCCAGGTGCTGGCGATGGAGAGGTGGCACCCCATCCACTGCAGGGACACTGGGCAGGTTGGTGCCCTCAAGGCTGCCCCCAGGGATCAGCTCAGACCATGGGCACCTCTTGCTGTCTGCAGCCGGGCACTTCCCAAACAGGGCTGATTTCATGCCGGGTTGTGCCTGACCTGTGCCAGGAAGGGTTTCCACTAGCAGCATGGACCAAAGCTATGGTCTTAAGGCTGACCTCCCCGGGCAGTCAGCGGGAGCCCCTCATACTCAGCCTTCCCGTCCCACTGACCTGCAGCCTTTCCCTGCTCAGCGTCGTGTCTCCTCCACGACGGCCAGGAGACACCTCCCCTCGCCCGGCCCCAAAGGGAGTCTCCAGGAGCCATGTAAGGGAGTGAAAAGAGACCTACCTGGGGACGAGTTCTCCATCACCTCAGCCTGGTAGGAGCTCTGGGTGAAGAGGGGGCGGTTGTCGTTCTCATCCGCTATGGAAATGACCAGCAGGTCAAAATCCTAAAGGAAAACGGGGACAAGAGGGCGATGACCGCAACGTCCTTTCCTTTGGCTCACCTCCTGCCTCTCCCACCTCCGGTTTGGTGCCGGTCAGAGCTGGAGCCCTGTGCACGCATGATGCTGTGCTCCCTGGACCACTCTGGAGGGTCTGCAGGGACCCTCGCCCTGGGGCTGGGGATCCCTTCCCAGCCTGTACCCTGAAGGGTGATGCGTGGGACATCTTGGCAGGGCCGAAGAATGCTCCGGTGTCATTGTGGCTGTCCGGCTCTCCAGCCCAACTTTGTCCCACTTTCCGTGACATCTACTGCTGTTGCATGGAGTCAACATGCAATGCTGGACTTGCCCTAAACCCTACTGGTCCTGTTCTCTGCTGAGGAGGGGTTGCAGCCTCCTCCTGTGACCCCCAGACGTTTTTGGGAGATGAGGCTGCTATTAGAAACGCTGTGGGTAAATGCACCGCCTGGTTTTGGCCACAGCAGGAACCCCTTCTCCCACCCGCCCTGCCACCCGCGTCGCTGGAGGCCCCGGCAGTGTCTGTCTGTAATTACCCGCCTGGCATTGCGTATGTTCTCGGGGTTGTCTTTCACCGTGATGGTCAGCCTGTACTCTGCCACCCGCTCCCTGTCCAGCGGGCGGTTTACGTAGACAATGCCGCTCTACCGAGAAAAAAGGGAGGAAATAGGTACAAGGGACGTGAGGCGCGTTTCCCCCTGGGCATCTCCTGCCAGACAGCACCCATGGGTGCCCAGGGAACGCAGGGCTCCAGGGCCAAGGGTGCCCACCCTCCATGTCCCGGCATCCCACCCCCCACGGGCGTACGGTGCTGTTGATGTAGAAGGCGTTCTCTGTATTCCCCGCTGTGATGTCGAAGGTCAGGAGGGCGTTTGGTCCCTTGTCCGCATCCCGGGCAAGGACCCGGGTGACAAAGCTGGAGATGGGGGCGTTCTCGCTGAGGGTGAGGTTCATCGGGAGGTTGAGGAGCACGGGGTCATTGTCGTTGATGTCCAGCACACGGACGCCCACCAGGATCTGCCAGGAAGAAAAGCGATGCGGGTACGTGGCACCTATTTC
>JAVKLA010000093.1:3686584-3772012 GCA_034782735.1 Sagittarius serpentarius
AGCGTTTCATGCGATGCTGGTTGCGCCGGGGGGGGGGGGGAAAGGGGCCACAGGGGAGCTGCTGTTCTCATGCTCTGGGATTGGGTTTTCTTCCTTCTTCCTTCACTTTGATCTAACGTGCGTGGAAGGAAAGCAGCACCCCCTGTGCCTGCCAGCCCCTCGCCGGGGAGCCCGAGCTGGGAAAGCCACCCTGTCCCCGCACGGCACTTCGCCCTGGCACTGCAGAGGTCCCTGGCTGCACCGCGGTGAAAGGAGCGGAGAGAGGCGGTTTGTGTGAGCAGGGCTGGGATGCCCTCGCCGTGGGTGCTCCGCTCCACTGTAATTGCTGGGACGTGCCAGGCAGCTTCTCCGGGTGGGCAGCCGGCCGGGCCAGGACCGCTGTGTGCGGCCGCCGAGCTTCCCTTCCCTGAGCAAGCGCTTCCCAGTGCTGGAAGCTCGACGGCTGCTCGCCAGCGCGGCGGGGAGATGCTCTGGGAGGGGGTGCTTCATGCCGGACTCCGCACCAGCCCTGGCAGGCAGCGTTTCCATACCGGGGCTCCGGAGCCAGGCAGTGAAACAGGGGCGGTGGCAATTAAAACCTCACGGATGAAGGGTCAGAGAACGAAGCTGGGAAGGACCGCGGTCCCCCCCGCTGCCCTGCACAGGTGGAGGATGAGCGTCCTATTGGGCTTGGCTTCTCCCTCTGTCCTGGGATGGCAAAGTGACTGCCCCCAGGATTTCTGCCAGCACATCCCCGGGAAGAAATGATGCCCTGCTGCAGCGGGGCAGGGGGTTCCCTTCTCTCTTCTCTGGCACAGCAAGGCTGGTGTGGATTGAAGCGCGCTTTGCTTCTCATCAGAGTCTCTTGACATCAGGGAGCGATTCCCAGCAGCTCTATGGGGCCTTGGATTATTTCATTTATGTGTCTGGGGTGCTGGGACTGAACATCAGGCCTTCTGCAACGCAAGAAGCTTGGATGCCCATGTTCAGCGTAAGCCTGGCGCCAGAGGAACTGAGCTTTGTGCAACCACGCGCCTGCCAAAACTTTCTGAACCCCTGGCTAATTTTAGCAGGGCTTGATGGAGAAGTAGCGCCCTTGGAGACATCCAGCTCCTACGTGGTTTGGGGATGCTGGCAGCTAGCTGGATGGGGAAGCGGCTCCTCTCCACGCAAGGGATGGCAGCTGAGCTGGGCTTTCCAAAATCACATCCCAAGCACAAGCCCGGCGTTGTGACCCTGTCCCCAAGCCTGGGCTGTGCCAGGAGAGGAGCAAGGCAGGACCCTCCGGTGGGTGCAGCAGCTCCAGGCTGCTCTCCCCACGGTCTGGACGACGGGTACCCAGGGAGCAGGCCCGCCACTAAAAAGCCATTTGGCTCCTTGGGGTGCAGGAGATGAGGGCACCTCTGGCATCTTCAGGAAGGTTGTTTTTTTTTTTTCCCCCCTCTGTTTTCTTTCCTGATGTAAGTACTTGTGCTGGGATATGGATGTCCTGGTACTTCTCACCCGGCTGATAACTCTGGAGCATAACGACAGCAAAGTGATGATGGGGCTTGTGGCACTTTCATGTGAGGCTGTTACAAAAGCTCCCAGAAGAGGAATTAAAGCTGAGTTCCTTGCTGTGGCACTGAGCAGCTGGTCTCTCTCTGGCAGCCCCTTCCTCTGCAGCGGGTGAGCCCCTCCGAAGGCTGCAGCCCTCCCACCCAGATTTCCCCAGAGTGGAAAGAGGTGGCATGGTGTGGAAATCACTTCTGTAAGTCCCAGGAGTGTAAATCAAACACCTGCTTGCCAGAGTGGCAGACCAAAGTTAGGAGAAGCAGCCAGGAGAGGCTTTTGGTCACCGACCCAGAATTTGGCGCGAAATCCTGTTTTATATAAGCTGTTGGCTGGCAAAGCAACACAGGCTCCTTGGCATTAGCACTTTTTTGCATTTCATTTTCTCCGAAAGGTGAGCTCTCAGGTTGCAAGCTAGGCAGTGGTGCCGGCACTGGGGATGTACCAGGGCTGCACCGCGCTCTGTGCCGCACCGATGCCACGCCACAGGTCAGAGCCGAAGATACCGAGGTGCCAAAGAGGAAGAGGGGCACTTTTGGCACCCACTCGAGACCTCCTCTGTCTTTACCAGATGGTGACAAGACGACAGCTCTTGGCTCGGACCTCGACGGGTCCAGGCTCTCTCAGCTGGAGATGGGCATCTGGCTTTATTTTGGCATTTGCCAGCGGCACTGACTTCAAAGGGAACGGTCCAACTGCGGTGGGATGGAGCCAGACCTGGGGTCTGGACGTGGAAGAAGCCCACAGTGCCCGGGGGAGATTAAGATCCGTGAGCTTTAGTGTAAAGCCTCCGACAGAAGACATTTCCTCCGGGCACCATCTGGCATCTAGCACGGCTTTAAAGCCTCGACACATCTTGGGGAGGGAACAACTTCCCTGGCGCTCCTATGGGGCACACCGTGCCTTGCCAGCTCTCCTCCCCAGCTGTTTTCTCCTCCTCTTGATGGCTTTTGGAAGCCTTCCCCTGCTCGGGAGAAAGAAAGTTGGTAATGCTGGAGGCTTCGCACACGTAGTAACCTCTGCCCCTCCCCGCGGCTGGGCGCCGCTGCCGAAAGCGTGGGCTGTGTTGACTTTCCATCCAGACGGTTCCCATCAAGCCCTGGGGGTGGAGGCTGGATGGTTTAGCAAGGCAGAGCTTTGCAAACTGTGCGGGGATGAGCGGGACGGCCCCTGCTTTATGTGAGCGGGGGTGGTGGAAAACAAAAAACTCCCGCAGATACTTTTGCAAGGTGTTGGAAGTGCGGCTTCCTCCAATAGAGCCCTGGCTTCCCTTCCCCTGGCTCCCGGGGGACCCCCGATGTGAATGGGGCACTTCCCGTTGCGGCAGGTATCGAGAAACACATCTGAGGTGCCTTTTGTGCTCGGCGCGCTGGCAAGGAGGTGGGGGACCCGCTCCGCTGCGTGCCAAAACCCAGCCAGCCTGGCCAAGCATCCTGGCCCCAGCAGCATCTGAGGATGAGGAGCGGCCGGGGCTTGAGAACAAGCCTAAACGAGGCAGCGTTGAGCTCAGGCCACGCAAACCTCTGCCCCAGAGCAGCCCCGGGGCTGCGCTGCTGCAGGCGTGGTGGGGAGCAGGCTGAGGTGCCTGCAGGAAGCCGGAATGATTAGCCGGAGCGGTTCGGCAAAGGTCACACCATCCCCGGCCCCCTGGGACTCCTCGGCGCTGCGTGCCGCAGACCGGGGTGGGGGGGTGTCCCGGGGGGCAGATCCCCTCCCAAACCGCCCCCCCCCCCCCGGCCTTGCAAAGCACCCTCAGGCAGGCTGCTGGGACTCAGAGGGGCTTCATGGCTGTTCTTACGGGGCTTAGAGATCACCATCGTCCTAAAAGCCATCAATAGCCATGAGGGGTGGAAGGCACGGAGGAGATTTTCGCTTTCACTCTCTCAAGCGGAGCCCCATGCCGGGGCGGTGACACGGTGACCCTGCACGGAGGAGGATGCAACGGGGAGCCTCTCGCCCAGCTGGACGGCTCCAGGCAGGCACAGCACACCCCGCCTGTGATTGACTTCTGCTCGATATAGCAAATGAAAAACCTCAAAGCGAAACAGTGGCGGGGCTAATGGCACAACAGGATGTTACCAAAATAAAAGAACACCTTGTCCTCATACCGTCTTCTCTGTTGCAAACCAGCTCCGGGACCCTCTTTTTCTCAATAATTTAAAGAAAATGAACCTAGAATCTCCTTATCCTTCAGCTTTCGAAAGTGATGTTTGCACTTCTGCAAACACGAAGCGGTGGCGGAGCCAGAGCACCAAAGACTCACCCGTCTTTGCTCTTTTCTCTCCCCTCATGCACAGCTCCCCTTACCCACCAGCACCCTCCAGCAGCGTGCTGGGACGGGACCAGTAACGCCACGGTACACCCCTCGCTCCTGTGCCTCTGCCAGGCCTCCCGCCCACATTTTGCAGCCGGCCGCAGTCAGGGATTTCTTTCTGAACATTGTTTTCATTTTCAAGCAGCTCCTCGCAGTCGGCGTCGGCCAGTTCCCCCTTCTCCTCCCCAGGGGCTGAAAAACAAGCAGGGTGGGACGTGCTCCCCGGCTGATCTCGGGGGGTACGGGCTCCTCCTAGCTATTTTTTTTTTTTTCTCTTTTTTTTTTGCAGCTGGCTCAGCAGCACTTGTATTCCCTCATTCACGAGCCATACCCCGCTGCCTTGCTTCTCTTCTCATCCTCAGCACGCTTTGCAGAGGTCCGGTGCCCCGTAGCAGCCCCCCACCCCCCTGCACCACACCTCTGCCAGCTCTGGGCAAACTTCTGCCTCGCCGCCGCTACGAAAAGCTATGCTCACCTATATTTAAAGCATGCCTCTCCTCCAGGGCTTATTTCTAGGGTGAAGTTGTGCTCCCAGCCCTGCTGGGATGTTGCTACGGAGCAAGCGAAGGGCTCACGCTACGCTTCCCATCTCCCTTGTCTTGGGATATAGGGAGCCCATGCGATTTTCTTGCCCTACGGGCGTAGGTGAAGCCCTTTTTCCCTCTGCCTGCAGGCAGGTGTTGACACTCTCCGACTGCTCTCTGCAACCCCTAGCCATCCCTCTGCCAACTTCAGTGGTGGGGTTTGCAGTGCTTGTTTGGGGAGGGACCCCCGTTTTGGTACGAGCTCCGGGTAAGGCCAGGGCTGTAGGGTCTGACTGAGCCGCCGTGCCTTCTCCCCGGCAGAAGGGCCAGCAGCTTTCCTGATCACCACCCCGTACTCGCTCTGCGTCTGCCCTGAGGGCCAGAACGTCACCCTGACCTGCCGGATCAGCGGGCCCCTCGCCGACCGCCACGACCTGCTCTACAAAACCTGGTACTTCAGCAGCAACGGCGACCAGAGTTGCTCCGAGAAGAAGCACATCCGCAACATCACCGAGAAGGAGCTGCACCACGACCTGGGCAGGCACCACGAGCCGCCGGGCAACGGCACCCAAAAATCCCCCCTCGGGGGGCAAGCTAGCCATCACGGGGTGGAGTTTGTCCCCGACCACCACGGTACCTTTCACATCGTGGTGATGAACCTGACGCTGCAGGACAGCGGGAATTACTGCTGCTACGTGGCGGAGGCCAGGCGGGAGCACGGCAAGCCCCACAGCGTGCAAGTCGCTCACGGCTTCGTGGAGCTGCAGATCCAGCAAGGTGAGGGGAGGGGGGCGAGGGGAGCCCCTGCCAGCCCCGCGTCCGTGCCAGGGTGCCTCGGGGCAAGGTGGCAGATGAGGGCTGGCGGGGGATGCCGGGGTGCAGCATCGGGGCTGGGGAGGCAGGGCAAGCTGATGCTGAAAGCCCAAGCCATGTTGCAAGAGTCGAAGAGCAGCAGATGTTGAAGGTTTGAATTAGGGCCAGAGAGCATTGGAACGTTAAAAAAAAAAAAAAAGAAAAAAATAAATCAAGAGGCTGGAACGCAATAAAATCCATGCTACATAGTTTCACTGATCTTCCTCAACCTCTTTCTGGAAGAGAGGAAAACAAACCTCAGCATAAAAGGAGCTGGCTGTGGTGGTTCAAGCCTGAGTGAGGGCTGCAGGCATTGCTCGGGACGCAGGGCTTGTAGATAACCTCGGGGCAGGAGCCCGTGGGGGGGTAGAGCTGCCCGGGGAGGCCTGAGATGGAGCGAGAGGCATCTCCTGCCCTTGATTTGCAGCGTCAGGATAGATAATTTCTTTTTTTAGACCAAAAAAAGAATAAAAGAGCCTGCATGGCCAGGGACGGGCTCTGCTGCTGCAAGGGAAAAGGGGTCTTGCAGCAGGAATCTCAGTATAAGCTTCCCAAGATTAAACTCTTGCTTTTGGGATGCTCGGGGCTGATTTTCTCAATACTGGTGAGCAATGGCGAGCACAGCTAGCAGGTGTGGGAGCTCGGTGGTACCTGAGCGAATCCCCTGAGACCTAACACGCTTTTCTCTTCTCCTCTGCAGGCAGAGGAGGGCTTCAAAACTGCACGTTTCATACCACCACCAGCAAAGGTAAAGGGAAAAAAACCCCACCGCTCTCCAATGCGCTGCTCGCCATCCTGGCCCGTGTATTTCCCCAGGGACGGCTGCTTGCTATAAACACACCGGTGTCCAGACGCAACCTCACGGGCGGGTGTCAGGAGGGTGATTTCCGAGGCTGTCCCCACAGGGTGCCTCTGACAGGCTGAGGAGAGCCTCCTTTGGCCCGTCACCTGGACACGAGTGTCCTGAAGCCTGTGGAGATCATTCCCCCTGTGGTTAGAAAGCACCTGAGCCCCCTCCCCCCCGAAACACGATCAGGGATTCAGTGGCTGCTGCCGTGAGCAGATGGGAAGGAACAGAAAGGTAAAGAGTTGCAGGAACCTCTTGCAACACCTCACCGCCGTCCTGAGCCCATGCCACCTCGCCCCGAGCAGAGATGCTCTAGCAGGGGAAACCCAAATCTTGCTTGAGCACTCAGACAACATGAGGCTCCCCCAGCACTGTGTCTAGACGCTGGAGGTGCCCACACTTCGCTATGCAGGTGGTTTCTCGGTGGGTTGCTCTGTCTACCCCCATTTGCAGGCTGCTAAATGGGCAGATTTTGCTAAAATTGGTTTGCAGCATCATTGGGGCCAGCCCGGCCATGGGAAATTGCCCCCTCTTCCCCACGAGTAGTGCTTTCTGCCTCAAACCCTCGCTCTCAAGGTGCTGGGACACCCTGTCCTGCTGGACCAAAAAAAAAAGCGGGGGGAGGGAAATCCCCCCTCAAAGCACACACACCCGGAGCAAGAAGCTGCTTCCCCAGATGATGCGCGGGAGAGGAGGGCTTGAGCTGAACCTGCCCCTGATTTAGGCCGCCCTCGACCCCGCCACAAGCCATCCCACATAGGCCTTGATGGCCACAGATGTGCCCGCAGGCTGCCAGCCTCTCTGGGGAGCCTCCATGGGTAGCGTTCTCCAGGGGCACGTTCATTACCGTTGGCCTCGGGTAAAGAGCCCTTTGATGCCTGAGTACTTTGAGGCAGCCTGATTTTGACGAGCCGGCTGTGGGTCGGAGTCAGCACTCTTTGAAATTGCTGGGAGCCTTTCTGCTGACTTCAGAGGGCTTTATCAGGGCCCCTGCTTCTCTCCTCATGTCTAGAAGACCAAAGAAAGACCTTGGGATGTCCTCCAGCAATGAAGGACGTTGGTCAAGGTCCTAAACCCATGCCTCAGAGCTTATCTCCGCAACCGGCACTGCATCCCAGCGCGAATCCCGCTAGGAGCGGACTGCCCGTGCGTGCCGGAGCTGCATTGCGTCAGGCGTGGGTCAACCCAGGCGAACCCTCCCCGCCGCCCCCTCCAGCTCTGCCCTCTTCTGTTGCAGACATCACAGCCGCCGCGCTAGCAACGGGCGCCTGCATCGTGGGTATCCTCTGCCTGCCCCTCATCTTGCTCCTGATTTACAAGCAGAGACAAGCCGTCAGCAGCAGACGTACGTACCCTCCCCTCGCACCCGTCTCATCTCCCGGCCTGCATCAGCATGGCCTTTGCGGGATGGGACGTGTCCCGCCGGGGTCAGCTGCTTCGGCTGCCCCGAGTCCCACTGGCACCGTGTAAGGTGGCCCAAAGAGAGGTCCCTGCCGCGTGCCTCATGCGAAACTGTCCTGGGAAGAGCCGAGCACGCTTGCAGGCTGCTGGAGAGGAGAGTGGGGTAGGAGGGGGACCCGCAATGCCTGCAAGACACCCTGGGAGGGTGCTGGGGACACTGAGACTGCAAAGATGCTGCCAGACCCCTCTGCTCGCTGAACCCTTTCCTCCCCATCCATTGCGAGAGCCGGCTCGTTTAGTCATCCCTCCCTCCACCGCACTGCTGAAACAGAATCTTTACCTTCTAAGTGACTGAAAAAGCATTATTTGTGCTTTTTCTCCCCGCTGTCTTTAAAAAGACCCTTTACATGTCTATGGCAATAGGACTGCAGCAGGTCTCCCCCCGGCTGCCCCAGCCGAGCTGCAGCCAGCTGCCAGCTCCTGCCCGTGCTTGGCTCCCAGTGATTTCACTGATTAAGCAGAAAGGGGCACCCCCTTAACCAGCAGAGCCATTTCATCAGGCCTTGGGCAAGCCAGGGGCCCTGCGGTTTCTCTCACCGAGCGTGGTGGGCGGCTGTGCGGCTCTGAGCAAACCCTTTGGAGAAGTGGGTTTTTTTGCAGCAGCAGTGGGCACAATGCCAGCCACGAGAACGGGAACTGCGCTTTTGACATCCGTCCCCCAGCCGAAAAGCCTGGCCACGTGCCTTCATGCATCCATTTTGCCGTGGCTGGGGTGCAGCTCCCCCCGCCCCGTGCTGCACAGCATCTCCTGGATGCTATTTAACCCAAGAGGGAAGGCAAAACCCAGGGGGATTTGCTTCTGCGGTGTCTCGGACCAGGTTAGCTACAGGTTATTTCCACCAGGCGCTTCCATTGGCACAGTCTGGGCCAAAACTTGTGCGTCTGGGCTCGGGATGCTCGGCATCCAGCCATCCAGCACGCCTGGGTAACGCGGGCTGCGGGATCTGCTGTGGCAAAGGGGGTGAGGAAATAAAGAACAGGGCGCTGCACGGACAAACGCAGGGGCAGCCAAATGCCAGGGCAGAATTTTGCAGAGCCCCGGGAGGGTGTCGCAGGTGGGTGGTGGGCGCATTCGGGCACGAGCGGGGCTGGGCTGCGGCCCAGGTGCCGCAGCTGCGCCTCACCTCACCCCGCACGGGCAGAAACACCTTCTCCCCCCTTTTGGAGCCTGCGGTTTCAATCCGGGAGTGAACAAGGCAGGAGACGGCAGGGATGCAGAGAAGGAGGTTTGGGAGCAAAGAAGAGGCTGATGCTGAAGAAGGGGGAAAGGGAAGGAGGAATGCAGAGGAAGAGGAGGAACTGGACACCAGAAAACAGTGCTGGCAGTGGGTTTGATGCTGGGCTTCACGCTGCCAGCACTCACGCCAACCGTTTTGTCTTTGGCAGGTGCCCATGAGCTCGTCAGGATGGAGAGGTGAGGAAACCCACGTGCTTCCAGCTCCCCCCAACATCCTCACACCCCCTCTGCCTGCATCCTGAACCCTGCAACCGTCTTGTCCTCTCCTCCCCTCCCCTTGAAGCCAGCGTGTATCCTCAGCCTGGCAGAGCGAAGGGGATGCTGGTGGCACCTACGCCCGGGGTCCTGCCCCTTTCTGGGCAGCTGCTCTTTCTCTTCCCTCCCTCCAAGTTGGAAATGCCTCCTTTCTTTTTGCCTGCGCCGAGGCACGCGTCTTCCCGCGCCCCAGGAGAGCGCGGAACCACGGTGCTTTTTGGCTAAGCTTTCCCCCCTGCGCTGGGCTCCCTGCTTGCTCTCAGCAGAGCTGCCACCGCCTGAACCTGCTCCCTGTCCTGCTTGGTTGTTCCCAGCGCTCAGCCAAAATCCCAGGGATAAAAAAGGCTCCTGAAATTAAAATGCAATTCCCCACCCCTCACACCCTCTCCTCTCCCACAGCAGCGCCCAGGGCATCGAAAACCCCGTCTTCGAGGCGGTCCCCTCGGCGAGCACGGAGCCGCGGCCCCGACCCCAGCTCTCCTACATGGCCAGCCGGCAGCCCTCCGAATCTGGCCGGCACCTGCTCTCTGAGCCTGGCACCCCCTTGACCCCCCCCGGCCCCGGGGACTGCTTCTTCCCGACGCTGGGTGAGTGACCGGCGATGCTGAGCCCTCATGGGGACCACGGTGGGAGGGGTGGGAAGGAAAGGGACAGCCGGGGGTGGGGGGGCGTCAACGGGAAAGAGGGGGTTAAATACCGGCTGCAAACTTTGTGTTGTGCGGGACATCAAGTCCCCGGGCTTTGAGGATGGGAAGGACCCAAAGCCTCTGTTTTCCATGCAAAAGCAGAGTTTGGCCGCTTCCCCAAGCACATGCCCGCAGCTGCAAGCTGGACTAATACCCCTGGGTCTGCCCTTTTCCAGATCCTGTTCCCGACTCACCAAATTCCTTGAAAGCCTAAAGACCCCGGAGGAAACCACATCCCCCAGCCGCAGCCGGGAGAGGCCAGGCAGCCACCGCACCACGCTCGCCCAGCCGAGACCCCCGCCAGGGCAGCGTGGCCACAGGCGGCAAAGCCTTAAAAAATGAAGCCGCGTGCAGGAGCTCTGCCCTCGCCTCCTGTCCTGGCTCTGCCCTGGGGCTGGAAGAGAACCTCTCTTGCCTGGATTTTGGGTTTTAACTACCTGTTTCTATGGAGAAGAGCATGCTTCTGTACTGCTCGCGTTTTACGGACTAGCTGAAAATTGGGGATGTGGGGAAGGAAGGATGCCCCGCACCTGCAAAACTCCCTGAGGATTTAACTTATTGCCAGGGGTTTAAGCTCTGCAACATCAACCTGTTTCTGCATCTTTGACTGAACATCCTCTCTGGGAGCAGATGGTAAAGTACTTTATCCACCACGAGACAAAACAGGGTCACCGGCCAACCTTGTACTACCTTTTTCTTTGCAAAACAGGAAGGGGAGAGGCTCCCTGCTGCTGACGGAGCCCTCCTTCCCCACCAGCCTTTTGAGACGGCCACGGACTTGCGAGGCTGCCGTGTTTTCAGCTGGACACACGTTGGGAGGAGCCTTATTTCTGCTGCAATTTTATCCTCGGCTTGGGATCAGGGGAATTTATCTTTCTGTTTGTTTCATGATCAGTGCTGATTAAAAGAAAAAAAAAGGATGTTTACGGCTTTTGTTTGTGTGTTTGTTTTTTTTTTTTTTAAAGTGCCTGTAAATTAGAAAGTTCATCTGAAAGGTGCTGGAGGATGTTCCTGTGACGTGGCCGAGAGCCCCCGCGGAGAGACGGAGGCACGGGAGCACACAGTGGGTGGTGGGAAACCCTCCGGCTGGCTTCCCCCCATCCTCCTGGGGCCAGCACGGCCAGAGAAGCCATCCCCGGGGCCACTGCCTTCAGCTACGCCAGAGGAGCCTGCGATGCCCCGGGGGACACGGGTGCCCTCACAGCATCCTCCGTCCGAATGCAGCACCCCGGCATCGCTTATCCAAAAGAAGCGGTGGGTCAGGCTCCCGCGTGACCCAGCCCCCGGTGAGGAGGTAAAAACCTTGTGGTAGACACTGTTACTCGAAGGGTGTGTTTGTTTTTTTTTCTCTTGCTTCTGTTTTTGTTGTAAAGTGGGGAACAAATCGCCACTAAACAAACATAAACATTAGTCATACCAAAACAGTGTCAGACCTGAGCAATAGCTGTACCAGGCAGCGTGCCCGGGAAGACCATCCCTGGCACCACGCCGAATTTTCACGCTACATAACTGGAGGAAATAGCGTTTGCCTCTGCAACGGGCCGGGGACACCCTGGCCCGCTGCAGGATTCGATTAATCCGGGGCTGGCTTCAGCAAAAGCAACTTCAAGATGGTGTGGCCGCCGGCAGAGGGATAAAGGAGAAGCCAGCACCAACGCCCACGCCGCAGACGTAACTTCCTGAGCACGGGACTCGTGCTTTATTGCCAGCCATGGCTCGGCCCCTTTCCCGGCTTCGCTGGGGAAGCTCGCCCAGTGCCTCCAGCGCTTCCCTCTCCCCGTCCCAGCGGCTGCAGCCAGAAAGGCGTGCAGGGGATTTGCCCGCCCGTGGGTCCTAGCCGCTCTGAAACCCTCCCCGAGTCCCTCCGTTTGCTAACAAATGCACTGTTTGACGGCAGAATGAAGCTTTCTTGGAAACAGGTTTCTCTCTGTGCTGCAGGAATCCCATTTTTTGGGATGGCCTGTGCAGTGGGCAGGCAGAGGTGAGCTGAGCCGCAACGTTCTCTGCCAGAGGCGCTGGTACGGCACGTCGGGGCACTGCGCGGCATCAGGGACCGTTCCCCACCTGGAAAGCTCGCCAGAAGGAAAACTGAAGACTTTTAGGGGAAAGAGGCAATGGCTACCCAGCCTTCTACACACGTTGGAGCAGGAGCCCTGGCACGCTGGGTGCTGGAGCCCCACCTTGGCCCCCAGCACCGGTGGGTAGGAGACGGCACAGCGCTGCACCTCCGGGCAGGATGCTTACGGTGAAGGTGACCCGGCAAGATGCCTGTGCCCTCACGGACCTTACCGGGTCCCACCAGCCTGGCTTGGGAACGCAGGTCGAGCTGGCGCCCGGCTGCCGGCTCTTTTCCGCTGGATCAGCACCCGGGGCTTCGCTCACGAGGAGAGCGAGGGGCCGTGGCACTTCACCTGAACTCTTTGTTTTAGAGCAGGCGGACGGGAACAGAAACTGCAGAGGCTGAAGGAGCCCTGGCCGGGGGCGGCTGCGAGATAGGCATCTTGGCGGTGAGCAGTGGCTTTGCCAAGCCACCCTGCCTTGCTGCAGCCGCCGGTGCATGCGGGTGCTGCAGCTGCCTTGGGCAGACAGTCTTCCTTCTGCTGCGGGAAGCATCCCAAAGACTCCGGAGCAGGGCCAGCCCTTGGGGAGGGGCAGCTGCGGGCTTGCACCACGCTCAGACAGAGCCCGGGTGAATCCTGCAGTTCCCGCACAAGGACACCAAGACCTTCCAGTTGCAGCTCACCAGCTTGTGAAGGTTTTCGTTCCTGCAATGCTTTCTGGGGCAAATGCTTTCCTTTTCGCATCAGCGTTTTACCGTTTTGTCCCTGCATTTCCAGCTCCCAAGAGGACGGCCGGACCTCCGCGCACCCTTGCTGTCCTGGCTATCACGGATCACCACAGGACTTCCAAGTCCTCTCCCAGCTCTGTCTCCTCTTCCTCTCCCATACTCAGAAGACCAAATCTTGAAGCACATGAAGGGACGTACGAATTACAAACAATAAATCCCTTTTGTGCATCATTGCATCAGCCTCGACTTGCTTGTGAAACCAAAGTTTCTGGTGGGTGACAAACTCCCAACAGACATCATTTCATCACCCAGGCATGAGGCCAGCAGTCACCAAGTGACATGCAGGACAGCCTTTCACAAGACCTAAGCATCCTCAAGCCCTGAAAAGGGCTGAAACCCTTCTCTCCGCTCAGGAATCAGGTCACTGGATGCTTTGTTTTGCTTCAGCGTGGCGGGATTTTGATCATCTCTGCTGGCATAACTTGCGCCGGTGACGTAGCAGTCACGCAGCAGAAACCCTGAGGACAAGCGAGGCTCTGGGACACCGCTTTGGCAGTGTGAAGTGATAAGCTCTGTCACTTGTCCTGTCCGGCACCGGGAAGGGAAGAGGGGCATTGCCATGGCAATGGGATTTGCTGGCTTGGCGCATGGCATTCCTCACCAGGGCTCCCAGGGTGCTGGGGTGCTGGGGACAAGGAGGAGCTGGTGCTATCGGGTGCTGCAGTTACACAAAGCTGCCTTCTGTCATTTTGGGGGAAGAGGCTTAACTAGATTTAAGCCGTAGCGGCCGCACGGCTTAGGAAAAAGATGGTGAATGCACAAGCAGGCAAGTGAACCACCCAGCAGGGAGGAGTTGAGAGTGCAAAGCCTGAAGCGAGAGTCGCAAGCCACAGTTTGCACTGCTGGTTGCAACCTGTTTCCTCAAAATGCAGAGCAGGGCTTTGCAGTGAGAGCTCTGCTGGGAGATCAGAGAGATGGCGAGAGATAGCACGTGGAGGCGGGGGAGAGGACGGATGACAGCGTGTCGCGCAGCGCGTCATGCCTCCCTGTCTCACAATTTGGGCTTGCTTTGTGCACACAGGCGCTCGCTCACCTCCCCGCAGAGCTGTGGGGTTAGGAGGGACGCCGGGCTGGAAAATGCCCCAAATGTTATTTGCTCTTTTGACTCTCCCACGCCAGAGTCCTCCTTAAAGGCACAAATAATGAGACTTGCTATTCGTGGAGCGGGGAAGGTGCGAGGGAGAGAAGCCAGGCACTCCGGCATGCTGGTAGCTACAAAGCAAGGCGGCCACCTCCCCAGACCGATGGGGTCTCGTATCAGCCCCCAGATGCTCACCGCGGGCAGGGCACTCTGGATGGCAGCAACGAGACTAAAGAGCTGCCCAAATCGCCCATGGCGGGGACCGCAATGGCTACAGTGGTAATTACCGGAGCTCTTCTCATTTGCAAACACCAGAGCAGACACCCATCAGTCCATGGTGATGGTTCAGCTGCTGCTCCACAGCCACCCCCTGCCCCGAGACGGGTAAGCAACAGCCCGAGACCTTTCAGACTCAGGGCGCGAGGAGCCGGCGAGCAGGACAACTCCTGCAGCCGCCGACACGCTTGCCCGTTGGGATGCTCTTGGTCTTTTTGGATGGGAGACGGCACCTCCCCAAACAACTGCAAGAGAGGGTCCCGCAGGACCAGGCGCCAAAGGAGGCTCTGAATCCAACCTGTACTCAGCAGATTTGGACCCTGAGACAAAACCCAAATGGCTGGGCCACTGAAACATCGTGCCCTGTGTCCGTTCCCCCCCTTCAATGCTCAACATCGCTCCCGCAGCGCTGCCCAGCTCCATCCTCCCCGCAAAAGCACATTTTGGCACCTCACCGACAGGGAGGGGTTGCCCTCGTCCTCAACGGTGACGACCAGGCTGTAGAAGCTCTGCCGCTCGCGGTCGGGCGGGGAGGGCCGGGTGGCGATCTCGCCGGTGACGCGGTCCATGCGGAAGGTCAGGTCCTCGTTCCCGCGGGTGATGTAGTAGGAGAGGACGCTGTTGAGGCCGGCGTCCCGGTCGGTGGCACGTACCTGGACCACCGCTGTGCCACCGCCGACGTTCTGCAGGGTGAGACGGTGGGGTGAGCAGCAGAGATACCCGACATAAATCACATGCGCCTCGTAACATATAAGATATATAATTAATAACATAATTCTAATAGAGAGAGGGTTTTTTTCCGGGCATCACGGTGCTTGAGGCTCCAGACTCGCTGCCCTGACACCCAGCAGCCAAGCAGAAGGCTGCTCTCCCTCACCAGCTCCTGGATGCCGTTTTTGCAGTGCTTTTTACAAACGATGTTTTATTAATGGACGCATCTTTGTGCGAAAAATTAACCAAGGCTACTCGCCTTGCCACTGATAGCTCAGCTGAGAATCAGCCACAGGCTTAGCGATGGAAGGCTCTGCCCTTTGCTTGACTGCTCAGACCTTTTTTGGTTTGAAACTCTGAAATGAAACGTATTTTCTACTTTAGCTTTTAAAAAGAAATGGAATAAAACCAAAACAGGCGACGTTTGCTGTTAAGTCACCAAAGCCAGCTGCCGCTGCACGCTGAAATTGCACCTCTTTTTCCATATGTTACAGCATCTCCCCTTCGTTGCAACGAACCAGTTTGATTCCCTGTCGCAGAAAGCTGCGCATTAGGTCCTATCTAGGCTGGCACAGCCTCGACGAGTGTAAAAACCAGTGTGTGTGCAAAGGTGAAGGCTGTGTAATGGACTCAGAGCTCGGCTAATTATTTTTGGATAGTCCCATTATGGGGGAAATCAAAACAGAAATTCTGTTCTTCAGCCAGCTCTGAACATGTATTAAATAGATAAGAAAATCCTAACAGGGCAATAACTTTAATGCAAAGCTATTAATCATGAGCACCACTTCCTCACAGCTAAGTGTCACTGGCTATTACTTGTATTTCATTTTTCATCATCAAATTGAGAACCCCCCCGGTCCAGGAATTAAACTGTCAGGAAATAAGTTGTCTTTTCTCACGCCTGATTGTGTTTTATTGCTTAATTATCTAGCCCTGGCTGAGCTGCTTCCTGAAAGCAATTCCTATTCTGCACCGCACCACCTCCTGTGTCACTTCGGTGGCATTTCCATGGGTGTGTAGCCACTTCTCCTTCCTGCTGGTCCCTGCAGCCTCGTGGGCTGAAGTTGCCTGCAGAGCTCTCTCCTAGCCCCAAACTAGGAGGCCATCACAGGTGAGGGCTTGCAAGGGGCCACCAACCCTTAACTCACCCAAGGACAGGTTTGCAAGGGGCCACCCATGGAGTTGTCCCCACCTGCCTTGTGGTGAGACCTCACCTTGGGCGGATGGATGGATGGATGGAGAGGAGCGGGGCTGGGTGCTTACCTCGCTCACGCTCACATTGTAGCCAAAGGGGCTGTCGATGATGGGGGGGTTGTCATTGACGTCAAGGATGTTTACTCGCAGAGTGTGCTCCTTCCTCCGGGGAGGCACGCCGCCATCCGAGGCTTGGATCTGCAGTTGGGGATGGATTTTCAAAAAAAATGCTATTTTTAAGCTCACAGCCCCAGGAAAACAGCCTTGACGCTCAGACCAGAAGAAGCCCAAGGAGGTAAGCGGGGTGGTTTGGTGCTTACCCGTAAGGTGTAGTGATCCAGCAGCTCCCGGTCCAGCGGCCGTGCCACAAACACCTCACCGTAGGTGTTGTTGGTGGTATGGATCTCGAAAGCCCGGCCGATGTTTCCCGATGTCAGTGAGAAAGTCACCTGGAAACATCACAGGGAAACAAAAAAAAAGGGCAGGCAATAGGACGCTGTGAGGAGGAAGGAGAGAGAGGGGACCCTGCAATAATAAACCCAGCATTGTCTCAGGAAGTGTCTGAGCGTTTTAAAAGGTCCAGTGCGTTGAGCTCCACGGATGTCCTGGCTAATTGCAGCCACACCAACCGTGGGCCAGCCCCGGTCTCATCCACAGCCCTCCTACGGTGCTAGCAATATTCTGGTCTAAAGGGTGGCACGGACCATGTGGCAGGTCCCTTTCAGACACCAAAGCAAGACGGCGGCTCACTAGCAGACCCCAAAATCCCAGACCTGCCTCTGACGGCATCAGAGCAGAGCGCCTCTGCTTTCCAGCCCTGCTGGCAGGAGCAGGACTTGGCCTGTGACATCTCAGACAGAAACTGCAGCGAGAGCAGACGGGACCTCATTAACGCCTCTCCGCGTGGTAAAGAAAATAGCAAGCGGCAGAGAGCTTCCTGCCCAGCCTGCCCGGGGCTTCGCTGCCGTTCCCGTGGCGGGAGAGGCCGCAGCTGGTTTTCAGATTGCCGGGCTCCTTTTTGACACGTGTCCCGCAGAGCTCTTTGCCCCAGCTCTTTGCCCCAAGGACGACGGTTTTCCTCTCCTGCAGGTACGCCTCGACCGGGGAGCGCTGGCACCCGCTGCACAAGCACCCCCAGCACCGCTGGTATCAACGACCAGCCTTTGCTTTCGCAGGGACGCAGAGGAGTGGAAGGGGTTGGAAGATGCTGACAGAGGCATTTCTGCGTCAGTGAAACACTACCACAGCCTTACGGGCAGCCCCAAACCTGCTGTGCTGGCCTCCCTACCTGCCCATTGCTGCCTGCGTCCGGGTCGCGGGCCAGGACCACAGCCACCCGCTTGCCGACGGCGCTGTCCTCCGCCACGCTCACGGACGAGTCGGAGGTGATGTCGAACTGGGGGCTGTTGTCGTTCTCGTCCAGGACCGTGATGGCCACCTGCGGGCATGGCGCGGGGCTCAGGCAGGGTGCGGGCAGGAGCCGGCCCCCTGCCCACCTGGCGTCAACAGCTATGCTGACTCCCCCCCCCAAAACGCTTGACCTGCCGCAGCCCTCTGAGGTGTCAACAGCATGAGTGTTGTCCATCCCACCTGGGAATGGGCGCAGCTACATCCCTGTCTGCAGAGGAGCAGGAGGAGGAGGAGGAGGAGGGATGCTTAGAGGCTGGAGAAAGAGCACAAGGGTGCCGCGGCTCTCAAGTGATGCGTTTTCCTATGGAACATCCTCCGTTTTTTTTTATCCTCCGAATAGCTGGGCACGGAGCAACTCATGCTGCTGCAGGGCGACCCTTTCCTGCTAAGCTTTTCACAAGCCATGATTTCACGCGTGCTCACAGCACCAGAGGTTGGGCAGGGTTTGCCTTAAAGTTAAACGGGCACAAAGAAGAGCTGTGTGCGTTTAAGTAAACCGGGGCGAGGTGGGCGTGGAGAAGACTTGAGCTCCCTCCTGGGAAAAGGCACACGGGCGAGGGAGAGACCAGGCGGGAGATGCTCAGAGGGGCACTCCACCGCAGGTGACCAGGGACCGGGCTACTTCGGCCACGATTAGCCAGAGGAAATGCTCTCATCGCGTTTGTAATCAAAGAGCTGCAACGCGACACAGAAATGAGAGAGGAAGAGCCTTTCTGTTCCCGGGGCTCTATTTATGGGTGACCCGAGCCCCCAGGTGTGGCCAGGCTGAATGCGGCAACATCCCGGAGGAAGCTGGGGAGCGAGTTGTGTGGCTCCGGGCGGTTCGGTTATTGTTGCCGCTGAATTAAAAACAGAGAGCCAGGAGCAGGGAGAGCCCCATTCAGCCACTGCAATGGATCCGGCAGCTGCTGTCCCAAGTGCCAGACCGGGGCGTTGGGATTTCTGCTCGCCAGCAGCAGGGTGGCTCACGGGCGCCGCACCATGTCCCGGGGGGGTGTCACAGAGGCTGGTGCTGGTGGGATGGGGCTGGAGACCTCTGCCTCGGTCCCTCCCTGCAGCTCAATGCAGAGTTTGGGATGGATCCTGCCCCCCAAGATGATGCCAGCATGATGGACACGCTTACCTTCTGTTGGGGGAGAGCAGAGGGGGAAACAGAGAAAACAAAGAACCAAGAGTTAGTGGGGGATGAGGGGGTGCGGGCACACGCGAGGGGCAGTGGGCTAGCCCTGCGTCCCACCGTAACAGTGGCAGGGGCCGCGGGTACCCCCCGCGGTGATTTGGAGGGTGGTGTATCCCTTTGTTTTTTTCTAGATAAGCTTGGCGGATTTGCCCCTCGCCCCAGGAGGGGCTCGGAGAAGAGCACAGCAGTGTGCGGAGAGCACAGCCGCCAGCACCCACGGGTGGGGAGAGGCAGCGCTTGCAGCCTCGCTGCCTTTTGCCATCCAGCAGCCTTTTTAGAGGCAACAGATGCACCAAGACACGAGAGCGCTCGAAACGCAGAGTGCTGCCCATCGCTGCGGGCCAGCCTCCAGTTTCAAACCCCTCCTCGGGGCCCCGCTCCTCCAGCTGGCCCAAGGCAGCAGAATTTGGGCAGTGCCAGCCGAGCTGCCCCTGCCCGCGCTACGGGGACGAGGCTCGTCCTGCACCCGGCCTGTCTCCTGCCCCAGCAGAGAAATGCAAATCACCCCCCTGCTCGGCTGCCTTTGAAACTGCCAAATATAACCCTCTTAAACATAAACCGCTGTGGAGTATTTTGAGACCCCCAGATTTACCTCCCTCAAAACTGTTTTAGCTCGGTAAGCAACCTGCAGACTCTACAGTTTGGGGTGGTTTGTTTGTTTGTTGTTTTTTGTTTTTTTTTTTCTTTTGTTCTGAGAAATCCCGCCCTATGACATGCAGCAGCTGAAAGGCACCAGTCTGTGCTTATGCAAATGAAGGGTTTCCCCCAAATCAGGGTTTCCGGACGCCGGTGGCCAGAGCAGAGAGGACAACTAGGACCTGCCGTCCCAGGGAGGTGACCCGAGGTCAGCTCTGCCTGCACAGAGGTTGGTGGGGAAGTGGGCAGAAGCTGCTCACCACTGTGGAGTCAATCTTTGGTCCTCCATCATCGGCCACCACCGTCAATGTGTAGAAATCCCCTTTCTCTCGATCCACCTGGCCTTTGACCGTGATCACACCCTGCCAAGGATGAACAACAGCCACGCTGGCCACCAGCACTTTGGTGGCCAAGCAAGCCAGGAGGGACCACACGCTGTGGCTACTTACAGTGATCCCGTTGATTTTGAAGAGGGAGAGCGCCTGGGCGTTGGTGTTGGGGTCGAACTTGTAGGTGATCTGGTTGAGGTTGTCGATGGAGCGGGCCTGGACCCGGAGCACCTCAGAGCCCAGGGGGATGTTCTCCACGATCACGGCCTCGTAGCTGCTGTTGGAGAACTGCACGGCCTCGTCCAGCTCGTTCAGCAGGCTGACGTACACGCTGCAGAAGCCCTGGTTGTTGGGGGGTGCCTGGTCCGTGGCAGAGACGTTCATCAGGTAGCTGGTTTTGGTCTCGTAGTCCAGGTACTCGATCGTCGTGATGAGGCCTGTGCTCTCATCGATCTCAAACTTCCCTTCGGCGCCCGACAGGATTTTGTAGTTCACCAGACCGCCGTTCCCTGGGGCAGGGGCAGGAACCACGGTGCCGGTTGGACCAAGCATCCCGAAGAGGCAGGCACCACCGACGCCAACCCCGACCACGGAGCAGAGCCCATCCCACGTGGGGATTTCAACCCAGCCAAGGCAGTGCAATGGCTGATTTCACCACTTCCCCCCTCCCCGCCCCAAGCTGCGTCCTTCTCACCCCCACCTTCCTACCTGTGTCTCGGTCGGTGGCCCGGACCACCGCCACCGAAGTCCCTATCCCCGCCGTCTCCCGCAGCCCCAGGCGGTTGTACTGCCGCTGGGTGAACACCGGCACCTCATCGTTGACGTCTTCCACGTAGACGATCACCTACGAACCCCCCCCGAGAAACCACGGGTGAGCCGGGCAGGCTCGTGAACCCTCGCCAGCTGCTTACACTTGTGAGGGGAAAGATATCCTTCACGGCACTCATCTGCTGCACAGGAGAATCGTTATCTCTACTACGAACACCACGTGATGGAGAATGAACACACACGGTTTAACATCATAGATTTAAACAAGCCCCGTGGTCGGAGTGACTCAGTCCTTCCCTGACCGGAGGGAAGTACAGTCTGTATATTAATTTCTCTGTGCTTTGGGATGCCCAGCTCTAAACCTTGCAGTTAAGAGACCCCCGCCAACGCAGAAACACCGACGACTTGGTGGGAAATTTTGCTCAAAGTTCAGCGGGCTGAGCTGCTCTTTCCCCAGGGAGCATCTTTCCTCCTCCTGGTTTTCTGCTTGCTGCTGGTGCTGCGGGCACGTCGCGCTCGGCCAGAGCCCACCCCACCAGTGGGTCTAAAAATAGATGCAAGCAGCGGGCTGGGTTCGTGGGAACCGTGGGAAGCCGGTGTGACACTGCTAAAGATTTTTGCCACTGGGCCCTGGCTTATTTACATAGATGCCTGGCCAGGAGACACGCTTTCTAACAGGCTGAGGCTCAGCTCTTCCTCCCACAGGCTGAGCCGCATCTCACCGGGCGAGCGGGACTCCCTCCGACAGCGACTGCCGCACCACTTAGCGGCCTCATCACACCGCAAAGTCACAGGAAAAAAGAAAAAAAAAAAAAAAACCCAATCAAAAAACCGCCCCAGCAACCTCTTCTCCACCCACGGGCAGCCCCGGGAGACTTTCCATCAGCGTTTCCATGCCTGATCTCTCAAACTTCCTGCACGCCTGCAAGGGCTGGAAATGACTCCTCTCTGATGAAGCATCCCAAATATTTTGCATTAACTCCTCCGCTGCCCAGCCCTGCTGCGCACCCCTCGGCGGCCGCGCGGTCCTTACCCGCACGGAGCTCCTCATGGGTCCCTGCTCCGTGTTGTAGGCCTCCACCTCCAGGACGTGAGAGGAGTTTTGCTCCCTGTCGAGGTGCCGCACGCCTCGCATCACCAGCCCGGTGCTGGGATTGATGCGGAAGTTGTTGTGCTCGTTTCCTGGCGGAGGGGGGAAAAGCGGGATGGAGGCTGCCCACTGCCACTGCCTCAGTCCCGGTGACAGGCCGAGCCCTCCCCGGGGCGGGGGCTATCTTGGAGGAAGATTATTGAGCAAAACCCAAGCCCCATCACCTCCAGCTACCTCAGGCTCAGCCACGTCAGGGTTTGGCCATGGTCAAGGCAGGAGCTACGGCATCTAGGCACCCGTCCATGACAGGTCGTCCCCCCCGCAATTAACCCTAATGCTGAAGTTTTGCTCAGGGGTGGGGGAAATGTTTCTGTGGGCTGCAAAGTGCAAAAGGATGGCGAGCACAACCACCCGAGGCTGTGCGTGTGGCTGGCCGGAGCCTGGTACAAAACGCACGAAGGGGCACCTGGACTTACCCTTGACAATCCTGTACCACACCCTCCCGTTAACACCTTCATCTGCGTCCGTGGCTTTCACCTTCATGAGAAAAGAAGAACAGTGAAGTTGAAGGGCAGAGATTTCCAGACCGTGACAAGTCCTCCCACCCTGCCGAGGCTGGACATCCTGCTCCTCCACCTGAGCCAGGGAGCTTACCAACTGCAAAGCAAAAGAAGTTACCCTCCCCTCATCACCGGACAGCAGGGATAGCGGGCTCGGGAGCCCTCGGCCGCCAGGTTAGCTGCTGGATGGGCTCAGGACGAGAGCTGAGCCGGAGGACCGTGCCACGAAACCCGCGCGCGGGTGAGCTCGCCGGCGGAGGTGCCTCCGTCGGTCCTGCCTCGCACGCCAACGCTTGCCCCGCCGGAGGTGCCGCCGGGACGGAGCCTCTCTGCCCGCAGAGCTGGCTTGAGCTGGGCAGGGAGAGCTGCTCCTGCGCCTGGTGGGCTCGCAGCCCACGGCATCAGGGCCAGTCACCCGGTATGTAAAAATTACCGAAAGAAACACGAATGCAACTAGCTTAGAGCATGCCGGCGGTGTGGACACAGGTCTGAGTCCTCGCAAGACCCCGAGCAGCGGGTGGGAGCACCCCTTAGCAGCGATGCGCTGCACAGTCCATGCACGTACCGAATTAGCCGTCCGCCCCGGGAAACCCGAGTCACGGGTCCCCTCTGGTGTCACTGAACAATACTGCAGTGCTTTCCCCACAAACCCCAGCCAGCAGCCCACCGGCCCTGGCAGCTGGGAAGCGGGGCCCGGCGAGGGACAGCGGGGCCAGGGCTTCCTCCCCAGCTGGCACGGAGCCACCGCATCTCTCCTCCGCAGAAACCGCTTCCCACAAAGCATCCAAACCACGACCGCAGTGGTGGCCGCTTGCGAATTACTGGGGCGAGGACGTGGGGGATGCCTTAGCCTTTATTCTCTGCCTGCTTGCCCCGGCATGGCATCTTCTCCCTACAAATATTACCCAGCCACTTCCTTTTCCCAGGCGGGGTGGATGTTCGTGCCCAGACACGCAGTGAAAAGAGGAGGGGTTGCTGCAAAGGATGCATGTGCAGCGGGAACAGCGAGGCCACTTATAGGGGCTCAGCTTTAAAGCCCTGGACTGGCTTTCACCCACAGCTCCACACCATGCTTGCAGGAGTCAGAGATGCTCTTCTGAAATGCTTTTTTGAGATGCCTTGAACTGCTCTTGTTCCCTTCCACCGAATCAGCCTGCGTGACCAGAAACCTTGGAAAATGCTGAACCCTGCACTTGCAAACTAGCTGGACTTCCCAGCCCTGTGCCACGCACAATATTTTCCTCTGTCTCAGACCAGTTCACGTCTTGGTTACGGCCAGACGCGACCCTGTGCCTTGCTCCACGTTTCACCACAGACCCAGCACCTTCTTTTCGCAGCAGAGAGCTCTCCCTCCCACACCAGCTTTTCCACCCTTGGGGCTAGCTCCCTCCCGGGAAAAGCTATCACCCCAAAACTCTGCGCTGGGGCAGCAGCGGTGGGGAGGAAGCCTAAGGGATGGGGGACAAACCTTTGCAGCTTTTTGTGCCACCCCCCACCCTGCTGTGCCTGGGAAAACGCATTTCAAAGCCAGCAAAGGGGAAGGTTTTCACCGTGATCAGTGAACTGCACCTCGCAAACACCCCCTTAGCCATCCTTTTCCCAGCTCACCCCAAGCATTTGCTGCGGGTAGCTCTGGCACGTAAACCAGGTGAAATGGGTCAGCCCAGGTATTTGGGTTTTATTAAAAAAAAAAAAAGGTAGTTTGCATTAAACCAGTGGATGATCCTGCCAGCCTGCAGCCCGAAAAAAGCTCGGCTGCCGCTGCTTTGACTCACTGAGGTCCCAGAGGAGACGCGGCACTTTGACAGACTGTCCCAAACGTGGGAAAACAATTTAACTTGAGTGCAAGCGGTGGGAGAAAAGCTCTTTCTGCGGCGGGTGCAAGGCACCTCGTGCAGCCGAGCGCCGGGTGCCTCCGGCCTGCTTTATCCCCCTGCTAGAGAGAGCGGGCTGCAGGCAGAGCCAGCCTTTTGCCGGCCACCTTTCAAACACCCCCAGCTACTGGAAAGGGGTCAGAAAAGGAGGAGGGGAACAAAAGGGTGGGAAAAAAGCAGGCGGCTTGGCGCAGAGTTGGTGGGAAAAGGGGGAGCGGGCGTGTGGAGGGCAGCCCGCCGCCCCCTCCCCGGCGCGGGGGGCTCAGCCCACGACCGTACCATTCAGGCTTCCCGCAGGGGCAAAGCCTGGGGAAACACGTCCCAGGGGGGCTCGGCCCCTCGGCCCAGTGGGGCAAAGCCCCGGAAGGGGCTCGGGGGCCCCACTTGGCTTTGCGTGCTCAGGCTGTCCCCAGCCTGGCTGCCACCTCTCTCCCACCCTCCCTTGCCCTCCAAAAGGGAGGAGGGGGGCTGGCAGCCGGCAGAGCGCGGTGGCAGAGGCGGCAAGGCAGGCGTGCGGGAGGGCGAAGCCCGGGCTCGGCCGGCTGATCAGAGGTAGGGAGCCCAAATCCCCATGGCAAACCCACCGCCAGCCATTCAGGCTAACCCCGAGGGGTGAGCGAGGCAGGCCAGGGACGTGCCGCTGTCTTCGGCTGCGGAGCTGCTGCCCTCGGCCCTGCAGCCGCCCGGGGAAAGGGCTGCAAACGGGGTGGGGAGGGGAGATGCGAAGTTTGGGGTGGGTTTGAAGTCAGGCATCCCTCCTCCCTGCCCTGTTGCGTTGCTTTGCCCGTCCCGGTGCTGGGAGACGGGGAAAGTCTTGCAGATGCAGCGCTGCTGCCCAACAGTGATGGTGATGGGGTACAGTATCACTTGCAGCCCTTTGCTTTTGGTACCCAGCTATCCGGGCTGTTAAGCTGGGTGTTTGATACCCTCCAGCACTGCCTCCTCCTGCAAGCAAACAGGAAGACTTAGTGCATTGGGAAAAGCTAGGGAGCTCCAGAAAAGCGTTGCTAAGCGAGACGGGGAGGGGAAAGAGAACTGCTTTTCATCTGAGCTGTATTACAGGCACAGAAGCGCCTGAAAACAGCCTTTTCTTTGCAGGACTTTGAGAAAAGGGAGGGAGAGCATACGGAAAAACTCCTGCCAAATTAGGCAGCTGGGCCAGGCAGGCAGGGCCCGGTGCCGGGCAGAATAATGCTCTCTGCTGCTCACGCACAACAATCATTTCTTCTTCCTCTCCACCTTCCTCGGAAGCATTTTGCAATTTCTCCTTTCCCTCTGATCCTCGTCTGCCTCGTGCCCCGTGCTGGGTCCCGAGCGCTCGTTGGGACGTCTCGTGTTAGAGCGGATCAGGCAGGGATGACCCTTCGGGGGGGCGGGGGGTGTTGCCAGGCTGGGCAAGCCTCTTATTAACCCACCTGGGTTAATAACGTGGGGGGCTTGGGTGGGCCAGCGATGGCGGGAAGGGGCGACGGTACACACAGGGATGAAGGCAGCAGCTTGGCCAGTGGTACAAGATGCTGTGGGTGACCGGCCCATTCCCACCCTTCAGGAAAGGCACTGAGCTCCCACCCTGCGGGAGGGAAGCCCTCGTCCCCACGCGTGCTGCGGGCAGGGCATGGGGAGTGCTGCTCTTACGGCACCCTGGCCTTTCTGCTGATAGGACCCCGATTTTGGTGGCTTTTTGCTGACATTCTGCTGAAACCACTGTAGCTCTGTCTCCGGGAGGAGGTGAGGGAGGGAATCCCCTTTGTCCACGTTAACATGTTGAAAACTTATTGGCCCTAAAAAAAAGTCGCCACTTACGTGTACTCTGCAAAGATTTCCCGGATTTTTAGCGGCCCTGTTTCTGGAAGGGCCTAGAGATCAGGCGAGGGGCAGCCTGGACCTTCCCTGAATCTGCAGCTCTGCCAGCCGAACTGGGTGTGAGGAGAGGACGGGTGGGAAGAGAGAGGAGAAGACAGAATGGCTGGAAAAGCCTGGGAAAACATCAGTGTGATCCCTCCCGATGGGTTTCTAAGGGACACCGTCAGCTGGATTTAAAAGCAAAACCCCACAGCCACCACCAACGGAGCAAAAAAACGACCTGAAGAAATTGCCCGTGCCTCCCGGCTCGCTCTTAACGAACAATATGAGGTCACCAAGCCAAATGACGGGTGGTCAGTAAATGCCAGCATGAAGGCAGCCGTGGCAACCTCGACTCAGGCTGCCTTCCGTGTGCGTGGAGCAGCCCTGCCTGCTGGTTTTCATGCCCGGGCAGCGCGCAGGAGCGGCCTGCCCATGGAGCAGGGGTTTCTTTGGGATGGCTGCGGCTGCCAGGGGCTGCTCCGCTCCCAAAGCCGGAGGGGAAGGGGCTGAGCTAGGCAAGGGGAGGCTGCACGATAAAGAAATGCTTTCGGGGCGAAGGGAAAGCACATCACTCTGAAGAGAGCCCCGGCCCCTAAGCCTGCTTGCAATACACGTGGGGATTCACCCCAGCTAAGATGTTCCCAGATCCCGACCCGTTTATTTTCACATTTCCCATTTTCTGACTGCAGACCTGGCTCTGACCCATGGAAGCACCCACACGTCCCCAGAGCCTCCGAGCTCTGACCAGGCTGATGCAGTCCTTGCCCTGAGGCTGCCAGCATCACAGCTTTGAATGCTCAAGCCCAGGCGATGCGACATATTCCAGACACAAAGCACATCTCCCAAGTGCCTCAAACTCAGCACCCAACTCTAGTGGACACCTCTGACCTTATTCCCTCCGTATCTCAGCTCATTGCCTGCAAGGGGAGGGGCACGGATCCTGCAGGAGCGATTCGGGACGAGGCAGGGTCCTGGCAAACCAGAGCTGGGAACTCACCTATGTAAGCATGCACCCGCACACAGAGGGTATGGCTGGGCCACAGACAACGCAAGGTCAAGGACACCCTAACCTCTGAGTGCTTGGCCTTCCAGCTCTCACAGTGTTTGCTTAAGGTTGTTTCCTCCTGCGTAATTTGGACGGTGAGCAATGCTTGTCTCTTTTGACGCAGCATCTTGCTTTCCACTGGGCTCATCTCCGCCGGGGCGTTTTGTCGTTTCCAATTAGTGATTAAAGACATTTCGCTGCTGTCTCCTCTCCCCTTTTCTGAATGCTTTACCAGTGAACGTCTGGCTGCTGCCTACACAAACCTGCGTGGCTTTGGGACGGCGGCTGCAAAGTGCAGACCCAGAGACCCTGGCAGTCCCTGCAGCCCTGCCTGTCCCTTCCTAGGCTCTTGATTTTAAACTGGCTCAATCCAAACCCGTACTTGCCAGGAGACTGCCCGGCCACGGGCCGGTCTAACAGCTCTCCATCAGTCTTTTAACTCCCACATCTCTGTAGGAAAGTCAGCGTAATAAAGCGTTACCTCCAGCATGCAGGCTAGAGCATGAAGGCCCAAGCCAAGCTGTCGCATTGCAGAGGGTTGGCACAGCAATATTTCCCCAGCCCACGTCTCTGAGCTGGGGAGACGCCGCCCTCTGACACAGCCCATCTGGGGCTGGGAATGGGCGCAGGAGGGTGCACAGGTTAGCAAAACGATGGGTGCAAACTGCTTTGGGGATGTGAGCTGGGAGGGATCTAGCCCGGTAGAGAAAGGAGAGGATGGTCACCATCAGGTGTTCGGTAAGAGCTCTTACTGACGAGGCTTTGGGAAGCTGGTTTGCATCACTGTTTGCAGACCTGGCTGAGAAACCCGCGACATGTCTCGACCTGAAACCAGGTCAGAAAAATGCATAACACAAGAGCATTTTCAGCACAAGCAGGGTGAGGGTGATACACTTCATCCCGGGTGTAAAAAAAAAAAAAAAAAAAAAAAGGCAATGCTAGTGCAGTACTGCAGCTCGATGAGGACTTATCTGGGTGGAGGTTCAACCAACTATGCATTTTCTTCGGGGGAGAGGCAATAATCAAAAACCCCCAAATGGCAGTCAATTCAACAAACGCACATTTCTGGGGAACAGAGAAGAACCAAACCCCAGCAGTGCCGGGGGAGGATTTTGGACCTTCTCTAGTATAGTTATTTACCGCTTCCAGAAAAGCTTACTGCAACGTGTGTGCACGTTCCCTGCAGGTGTCATCACTGGGGCTGCGGTGCCACGTGTATGTAGTAGTACCTGTGCTAGATTTCTTTGCCGGATGGTTTTGCACTTCAGTTCAGGGCAGGACTTTGCAGGTATAAATCCTACCTCTGTGCTTTGCCTGCTGGCAAAGCAGATAGACTCCTGTCCCCCTGTGTCACAGAAAACACGGCCGGGAGGATTATGGACATCAAGGCAAGGCAAAAATCCAGCAGGCTGGACGGAGGGTGGCTGTCTGTCCAGCTTCTAGGTGGCAATCACCCCATGTCACTTCTCTGTGTCATCCTGTGCACTGCAGGGAAGATGAGCGCAGAGGACGCTGGCAACAGAACCTCTCCCACCCCACCTCTCCTTGGGCTTCTGGTTTCAACCACTGAGCTGGTCCCACCCAGTCCCGCATCCCCCGAGACGGCAGACCTGCTGCCTGTCATCATCGCGCTCGTCTGCATCTTCCTCCTCCTGGCGACCTTCCTCATCTTTGTCACCCTCTGCAAGCCAGCGGCGCTGGACCAGTCCCGCTTTGGGCCCCACGAGTGCATGCCCCATCACCCGGCGGATGCCAGCGAGCCCCAGCTGAGGCTCTGGAAGCGGCTGGGCTCCCTGCGCCGCTCCATCCACACCGTCAGGAGGAGTCGGCCAGTGTCCCAGAGCCAGCTCGCCCGCCCCGGGAGCTCCCCCGCCAGCCAGGACCGGGACGTCATGGAGTCCACCAAAATGTGATCCTGCTCTGCGGGAACTAACTCACCCCGCACTGCTATTCTTTCCCAGGCTTTTGGTTCAGGCTCAGTTCCCCGCTCAAGCGGCCCCTGGTATCCTGGGCATCCTGGCAGAGCCCCTTTGAGCAGCTCATTTCAAGGCAACGGCCCTGCAAGGTGACAGGAGGTTTTGCTATTTCACGTTCCAGAATGCTTTCCAGGTTACGGTTTCCTGGCAGGAAAGGTGGAGGCATCCAAACTACACCCACACACAGCTATCACCGGGCAGTCCAAAAAAATATTGCTGCTTAATTTCTTTTGGAAAACATAGTGCAAGTTGCGAGGCACCTGAACGAACAGCCTGGGCGAAAGCAGAGCAACCTGGCTGCCTAACAAGTATCGCCTTGAAGAGAGGCATCCCCGGGGCAAACGTGCTCCACAGAAAGCAATCCTCAGCTGGGATTGCCCCCCGAGATGTGCTCCTGAGCAGGCGGAGGAAGGTTCATGCCCCCCATCCGCTGCCCGGTCCCCGTCTCCCCCCTCCCCATGCAACAAGCCATGGGTTGCTGCAGTTGATGCTTGGAAGGATGCACGCTACAGCTGTCTGCTGGAAACCTGCTTCAATAAATGAGCAGCGGGAGCAGGTAAACACGCCTGTAAACGCATTAAAGAGGCCTTTAGAAGCTCGCAGCAGCTGCCAGCTTGGAAAGCCACTGCGCAAGGCTGAGCTGCTCGTTTCTGCTGGGAAAGGGTACAACAGCCAGCAGGCAATCTGACGTGCTTGAAGAAATCAGTAGGAAAAAGAACTGGTTTAGTTCTTCCAGGTCTGCAGCTCGTGCTAAGTTCAGCTGTCGAGTTCACCCCTTTGGATGAAGTCTCCGTGCCCGGCGAGGTCCCACAGCGAGCACCGAACCCCGTCTCTCTGGGTTTCACATGGTTTCTGACCCTCGCGGGGTGCAGCTCTGTGTCGGGACCTCCCTGGCTGCCTGGGACATTCCCGCTCTCCTCCGGCCCTGGGCTGCCTGGCTTTCGGAGAAGGGGATGGGGAAACCTTCAAAAACTCTCTTGTTGCCATAGGGATGTGGGGATGTATTTGAAGGGGGAGACCTTCAGTACAAATGGTTCACTTTTAAAGGTCTAAATTAAACTAAACCCAGGTGATTGCCCATTTCCATTTCCCTCTGATTTTGTTCTGCGGAAAACAGACGTCCCCCAAATACCGCCTCTCCTTTGCCACAGAATTCCAAGGGCATCCCCCTGTTTTGAGGAGGGACTGCGGTGTCAGACTCGGGTTTCCTCCATTCGCAGCCTTTCGATTCGCAAAAACGGCTCAGTTTTAGGAGTCCCATGGCAGGGCTCCTCTCCGCCTGCACGGCTCCCCTGCACACCTCCGCCCCGGGGGCAGGGATTGCAGGCAGACGCCTGACCCCAGAGAGAGGCGCGGTGCTACGGGCACCACGTACACACCACGCCGCGGTGCAACAGGTGACGAGGCGCCGCAGGGCCCGCACTGGGGGACCAGCCACCCTGAGCGTGAATCCCAGCAAACCTTTGTTGCAAGAGGCGAAAGGCTCCTTTCTTCTCTCCCGGTGACTCACGCCGCCCGCGAGAGCCAGGGACAAAGCTGCCCCTTTCCCTGTGCTGGGAGAGGTATTCAAGGCAGGAGGAGCCTTCCCAGGGCCCTCTGCAAAGAGCTTTTGGTGCCCGCTCCAGAAGAGCCCTGGGTTTGAAGGGATGCTGGAAGCCCTCGGAGGCGTAGTGAATGCCCGCATTCATTCAGCGCTCACTGAGCCATTCAGCTCTGCCCACCGCTCCTTCAAAGAGGAACAAAAATGAAAGCGAAGTCCAAACGCTTTTCTCCCTCCGTTCTTCCCCGCTCTCAGGGCATCTCTTTGCATGCACTCTTCTCCCTCCCCTTTGAGACCTCCGCTCTCGGCCCCTTCTCTGCTGGGAGGAGGGAGAAAGCGGGGACGCAGGCAGGCAAAGGGGCCTTGCCAACACAGGGCTCGCGTTTTCTCCTCTCACCCCCTGCAGAAATGAGGTGAATTTCTCACTTTTCCCTTGTGCTTTGCTGTCTTCTCCCCGGTGCTCGCAGCAAAGGCGCAGGGGAGCGCACGAGCGAGAAGACGTTTTGCGCTGGCCCAAGGGAACAGAATGGTGATGGGGAGAGAAAATCTCTGCCCTGGGCTTCCTGCAGCTCACAGCTGCGGTGCCAGGGCACGGAGAGCAGGGGGATCCCCTTCGCCCACCCAGGGGCCCCGGTGGAAGAGAGCCACGTGCCTGCACTATGCTGCTGGCGGCTGGGATGTCCTCGGGGACGCTGACTTCGTAGCTGCTCTGAAGGAAGATGGGTCGGTTGTCATTGACGTCCAGGACGGTCACATACACCGTGGCAGTCCCAGTGCGCCGGTTCCCAGTGGGGCCGTTGTCTGTACGGGAGAGAAAGGCGAGGGGAGGTTCGGTCACCTCCATCTCCTCCTTGCACAGGTGGTGCTCAGCCTTCGGCTGCTGAAAATGACAGGACCAAAAGTTCTAAACGAAAATCCTCCATCTTTTCTGAAGCTTCCAAATCCCACACCGATCCATGAGTTTTTTTTCTGCCTATCCTGAAAGAAAAAGGAAAAGCCAAACCACTCCCAAGAGCTGCCAGAGAGGCACTGCCCAGTGAGGCTGGAAACACAACTGGTCATTAAAGAGGGTTTGCAACTCCATAGACAAAGAGGGTGATGTATGCTGGAAAGGACTGCTGGAGGTCAGGGATCTGGGAGATGAAGGCGGGCAGGAGTCTGATGAGTTTTCTGCAGACCCAGCTCAGCTCACAGCCAAAGAGCACCGGCACCGATTGACGTTCAGTAGACAAGGACATGGCAGCGCGGCTCTTGGTTTTGCCATGAAGGACGAGGCAATGGGGAGCATAGGTTGGGTTTGGTTTTTCCAACATGCCTGATGCAAGTGAGCGCTAAACCCACCCTGCTGGGATCTGGTGGCCGGGAAAACACAGGCAGTCTCATACCCATCAGAGGGGCAGGACGGACCCCCTTTACCGCTTGGGATCCGGTTCTGCATGCCCAGCTGGTGCAGCATCCCCGCTGCAGACCCCGCGGCACCTGCAATGCTGTGGCCCCGAGATTTCTGACCACGCCACTTATTTCTCCTTTCAAAAAGGACATCCAAGTCTTCTGCAAACAGGCACGTCATTCTAAAGCTCTAGGGATGACAGCCAAGATGTGTTTGGCACGTGGGCCCTCTGCCCGTGCCAGGAGGCTCTGGATTAATCAGCAGCCACTGAGCCAAGGGCTGGCAGCATGGCATTAGGGGAACGATGCTGCGGCGCTGGCATTTCTGGGTGGAGGTCCGCCCCGGGCAGCATGGAGCCTCTCAGAAACAGGGGCCTTGCCTTCCCCGCCGGAAAGGGAAAGCCCCAGGGCTGGGGGAGCCCGAGGGGTAAATTTACTGGTCTGCAAAAGTCATGGTGGAAGCGGGGCATATTAATGCACGTGGGTCGTGAAATGCTAACACCAAACACGTACGGAGTGCCTCAAAGGTTGCTGTCTCTCTGCCGTGCCTGTGAGGCAGCTCAGCACGTGCACGGCTGTCCCACGCGGCAGCGGTCCCACGGGAACGGTGGGAAATCCTTACCGATGGCCTCCAGGATCAGCGTGTACGATGCCACGGTCTCCCTGTCCAGACTCACGACTGTCCTGACCACCCCGTCCCTGAAGCCGACGCTGAATTTGCCATCCTGGTTCCCACCTGCAGCAAAGGACAAGGACCAGGTCGCCCGTTGTCTGGGTGCAGGGAGCCGAGCCCACGCTGCAGGGGATGCTGCAGCCCGGGCACGGGGTCAGCCCGGCCTGAAGGGCTGCGTTTTACGTGGTTTCGAGCAAGGCAAGTGTAGGGCAAGCTCGTATCTCATCCTAGGCAAAGCTTCTCTGCAGCAAAGGCGGGCAGGGCGCCTTCTCTCTGCCACACCAAGTGCCGCGCCTGCCTCAAAGTGCAGGAAAGGAGCGATGGTCGTAGGAAAAGCTGAATCATATAAACGCCAGATCATTTCCTGAACGCTTCAGAAGAAAACTAGGGCAACTTTGCATGTGGCCTGTGGTACCTGTGGGACAACACACACCTTTGCTCTTGCGGGGGAGGCCAGAGGGGCCGTGAGACGAAACGTGAGGCTACTATTGTGAGAAAAATGACTCTCCGGTGACACTTCTATTTTTGCCCTCTTCCTGAGGGCTAAATGCCGCGTGTGCAGTTTGCAAGTCAAAGCGCGGCCAGGGGGTTCCCCCGCCTCCCGCTGCAGCTGCTGCAGCTGCGGTACGAGCCAGGCGCTGCCCGGGCAGCATCGCTGCCCACCTGCTCCCTGCCCACCCAAACCCACCTGCACGCCGGGCTACGAGATGCCCTAAAACTCCAGACAGGTCTCCAGCCTTAAATGCACATTACGCGAACGCCGCCCCAGCGGCGTTAAGCCCATCGTCGCGCTTTTCCTGGTGGTGCGAGAGGGCAGGGGATGCTGGGGGGCAAGTGTTCACCCCGAGCAGGACAAGGAATGGCGGCGGAGCGGTCAGCAAGGCGGGGAGCCGAGCGGGGCTGTTCGGCAGATGGCGATACCGTACAGGGTTTGGAGGGGCTGGCAAAGGCAGCGCTGACGTGCAGAACACCCCGGCCAAGGTCTGGGGCAGCCTGCTCCTTTCCACAACCAAAGCTCCCCTTTGCAGCGTTTTGCAAGGGGTTCGTACCTGTGATGAAGTAGCTGAGCTCAGCGTTCAGCCCAACGTCAGCGTCCGTGCAGTTGAGCCGCACCACTTTGAAATCCCGGGCCACGTTTTCCGGCAGCGACACGTTGTAGACGGCTGGGAAGAAGGTGGGGTTCTCGTCGTTCACGTCCAGAACTGAAAAGGGGAGCAGAGCTGAGTGCCGCCCCCGGGGCTGCCCCTCCTGCAGATGCCAGGCTGATGTCCACCGGGCTCCCCAAAGCACCTGCCTGCTGCTCTGAGCGCCCCAGGGAACGCTCTGCCTCTGCTCCCGGCCGGCCGTGGGGCGGGGGTGCCTGCAGACCGGCTGGAAGGACCAGTCCCCACGGCTGCAGGCTGTATTTGGTTGCCTCTGACACATGCGGATCGCACCCCGCATGCAAAGAAACCCTACGTAACTGGTGCAAACACTGACTTTAATCGCAGGTGCATTTCCATCCCCATTCAGAGGAAAATCTGGGGCTTAAATATAAGCTCAGTATTTCTGGGCATATGGCAGAGGGCTCTGGGGCTACAGGACCAGAAACTTATTTTTCCAAACCCGGGCCTGAGGAGAATCCAGGGTCAGTTTATTTCCAGATGCTGCTTATCCTCAGCTCTAGGCTCATGTGAAGCCAGTAAACAGAAATGCATCAAATTAAAGACAGAACACGTAATAAGGGTCTCAGTGTGTCTCCTGTACAAACCGCATCTCCCCCCTGGCGAGGTGTCCTCATCACCCATCTTTTTGGGACCGGAGGGTGCTCTGCGGCCGGGCAGGGGTTGGCAGGGGTCCTGGTGCACCCACCTTTGACAGTCAGGGTGCTGGTGGAGCTCTTGGAGGGCACGCCGGCGTCGCAGGCCACCACCCGCAGGTAGTACTCGGCGATACTCTCCCTGTCCAGCACGGTGGTGGAGGTGACGAGGCCGCTGGTGCTGTTGATGAGGAAATCCATACGGGGCATCCCCACCTGCATGCGGTATGTCACCTGCCCATTTGGACCCTCGTCCAGGTCGATGGCCACTACCTGGTGGGGAGAGCAGAGGGAAGGGGTGAGCGTGGGGGAGCCCGATCATCTCCTGGCGATGAAAATCACAGTACATGAACCCTGAGCATTTCTTCGCCCCCTGGGCAAAGAAACGCTGGGCTGAAACAAAGGGGCCTTGGAGCATCCCCCCTGCTGGGAGCGAGCACGTGGGGTGGGATGCCACAACCCCTTCTGCATCCCCCCCCAGCTGCATTGCTAGAGGATGAAGAGGATGGAGAGGATGTATGGCTAGCCTGCCTCGCAGAAGTGGTGGCGGCGACAGCGGCAGCAGCAGCAGCAGCAGCTCGCAGCGTGGGGCATGGTGGCAATGGGACACGCTCACCTGGAAGACAGAGGAGCCTGCGGGAAGGCCCTCAGCGGTCTCGGCAGCGAAGGGCAGGTTTTGGAAAGTGGGGTCGTTGTCGTTCAGGTCCAGCAGGTTGACCAAAACTGTGGCACTGCTGGTAGCTCGCAGGGGCGGCCTCCCGCCTGCGGAGGCCAGGAAAGGGGTTTCAAGGTTAATGCCTCGAAGCTGTTTCCACCCCTTTCCCCTAAAAAGGAGCCCTCACCCCCTAGGCAGACAGTAGAGCAGGATGGGGCTGCCTCCTGGAGGCATTAAGCTGTCCGTGTTACCCCTTGCACTGCAGCCCGTCGGACTAACGGCACAGTCCCCTGGCAGGGGAAAACTCCCCCTGGCAGCAGGCGTGCAAGGCAGACCGACGGCTACCTGCGCAGGCAGCCGAAAAACAAGAGCAGCGCCGGTCTGCGCTTATCTCTGTCTTTCTGCCAGGACGGATGGGACGATGGCTTTAGCGCAGTGCAGAGGTGATGCAAAAATAGAAAGGGGCAGAGGTAAGGTGCCTCCTGGCTCTTGGAAACAGGCTGGATAATGGAAAATTATCTTCACAGCGCTCTCTTTTTTTCCTAAAGGAGTTTCCCTGAGATACTATTTCCAGAGAAAAATAGATTTCACCACCTGATCAGCTCTTTTCCCCCCACCTGCCCAACTGACTTTCCTGGATACTGTTGGAGCCAGACTGAGAAGAGGGGGAGTTCCTGCCTCCCAGGCTCATCGTCAGCACTGCTACAGAAATGACTGCGCTCGCATTTTGAAGGTTTCTGGTTTGTTTTAGCAGCAGGTTTTAACCTACTCTCATTTTTTAACCTCAGAAACACCTTGGCTACTTACGCTCAAAACAGGAAAAAAAAAAAGAAACTTCATCATAAAGGAAAAAATCATGCTGAGAAAAGTTCAACTCAACACGTGAAAACCATGAAGGAGGGAAAGTGGAGGGGGAGGAGGGCAACACTTGCACAGCCTGAGCCCCAGCAGTTTCTAGCTACGGCGGAGCAAGACAAACCACCGTGGCAAAGAGGAGTGGGACCAAAGCGGGGCTTACAGTCGGTGACCGACACCACGATCCTCCGCATGAGCTGGGCCTCCTGGGCGTTGGGGTTCTCGCGGTCCAGCAAGACGCCGGTGGTGCGGATCTTGCCCGTGGTGCTGTTGAGGCTGTAGAACTTGTTGGGGGGGCGGATGCTGTACACCACCGTGCCGTTCTCCCCCAGGTCCGGGTCGATGGCCACCACCTGCCACAGAGAAACAGCAAAAATTAAAGCAGAGCGTTGGGAATTAACTCCCACCGTGCATCCCCATGTAGATTCACCAGTGTCTAATAACGAGGCTGAGCTCCCATGACAGGCTTCCCCGTACCAGTGGCAGCAAGAAGTTCTCCTTCCTCCACGCAGCTGTATATTTTCATGATACTTGCAGGGATTTTGTACCCCTGAGACCTCTACTGCAGTGTTAAATCTCACCGAAATTGGCCTGCAAGCCCGGGAGGTAATGGCATGGCAAGAGAAACACGAGCACGCAGCAATCAAACGGGCTTTTCTCCTTTTAAATAAAACCAGGTAGAAAACAAGCACCCTTCAGAAAAATAAAATAAATGGGACAAAGAGGCATGCTGAGGAACTTGTGCTGCCGCATCGGAAATGCTGGAAATAATTCACTGGTGGAGTTCTCCTCCACGCCAGACATTTTGTGCTTTATTGTTCTCCCTGTGACATTTTTAATTACAGGGGACATTTACATTAAAAAAAACCCCAACTTTATTACACTCGTAACTTCCCCGGCCCCCGCTGCTTGTCCCGCAGCTGAATTTACATTGTATCAGTGACACAATAATTATTTTCCCAGCAACTAATTGGGATGTCAAAGGCAAGACGACCGCAAGCAGGCGCCGAGCAATAGGGCTGGTGCCACACAGAAGAGAGAAAGCTGCCGTGCTCTGGCTGGGGCTGCGCTGCCAGACCTTTCTCCCCACCCCCCTTCCCAACTCCTTTCCTTTCGCAGCCTTCCTCCTTATATGATTTTGTGGATTCTCTTCACTTTTCCCTCATTTATTTTCCATTTCGTGCCCGTCATTTTTCTCCCGGCGTGATGGAGTACAAGCCTCCCTCTCTCCTTCTCTTTTATTTCACCAGAGGGACTTGAAAGGCTGTAAATCAATGTCTTTCAAAGAGGTCCTTGAAGGAGGTCGCAGGCGAGGCTAAGGAAAGGAGAATTTGGCCAAAACCCACACAGTTTGGGGAGAAAAAAGACAAATCCCAGCAGAAAGGAGAAACACATGGGATGGGCAGCAGTGGGGAGGCTCAGGAGTAACCTTTTAAAGGGACTACTGCAAGATGGTGCTTGACTGAAGGTGACAGTGGCTAGGAGGTGACACCGGTTCGGAGGTGATTCCCTGCTCCAGCCAAGTGGGTGACAACCTCGTCGGGTGAAAGGAAGAGGCTTTTAGCCCAACAGCCGCCTTCCCTCGCACGTACCGTGGTGACGTCCGAGTTGGGGGGGGTCATTTCCACCAGGTTAATGAAGTATGGCTCATCCTTCCACGTGGGATAGTTGTCATTGATGTCCAGCAAGGTGATGTTCACCTGCGAGAGAGCAAGTAAGCAAGCAACGCTGCATCAGGGGGTACTGGCTCCCGGGGCACCATGGCATGTCCCCTGGATGTCCCCCACGCCCCCCACCATCTGCAGCACCAGGTACCCAACACATGTTCCCCCTCTGGAGGCAAAACCAGCAGAACAACCACCTCCTGCATCTTCACAGCCAAGGCTCCTTGGCGTACCTGATCTTGGTTTGGCTCACGTGTACTTATTACCTTGCAGTTAAAACAACCGCAGGGGCACGAGGTGTGTTTTCAAGCAGCTACTTGACTGCGGGTGGGGGGGTGGGATGCAAATCAGTCACGATGGTGGGGGAGAGGGCGCAGCGGGAGCATGGCAGGAAAGGCAGGAAAAAACTAAGTGACTGGTAAAAAGCGAAAAATAAAGAAAAAAAGAGAAATGAGGAGAGGGTACGGTAACAGGGGTGGGAGGTGCAAAGACGAGAGAGCACAGGAAAGGACGGTGCCCTGAAGTGTTACCTATCTGCATTTTCAGCGTGAGAAACGGCATCTAAGTGACAGTAGCGAGCCTGTGGGATGCATCTTGTTGTCTGTGAGTCTCTCACCTCCCCAGATCACCCGTTTCAATCCAGCCTGGGAGTCTCTAAAGGTGCCCGAGGGAAGAGCTGCAGTACAAGGGAAGGGGGGCAGAAGGGCAGGAGGGAGCCCCCCCCCACAGGGTGTCTCGGTGGAGCTTCTCCTGGGGACTTCTCTGCTCCCAAGCGGGTCCTGTGGCCGCACCAGGCTGAGGGGCTGGTGCCACCCCGTGGCAGAAGAGGCGAGCCTGGACACCACAGTCTCCGGGGACGGGCCCCGGGCACAAGCCAAGGCACCGCGGTGCTCCCGGGGGAAGGCTGGTGACCCACCTCTACTCTGAGTACCCCAGGCGCTTGTGCATCACCTGGGGACCTTGCAAAGCCCCTGAATGGACCCCTATATCAAATACGATGATAGGGAACAGCTTTGAGTCCCGGGTGTATAACTTTGCTAATGACAGCAGACAAACTTAATCGGCCACCCACTTCTCACCGAGTTTTAATATTCTTTAACTTTTTAGGAACCATGATGCATTTTTTTTTTCCTAATTGCACTCTGCGTTGCAAAAACCTTGTCTTGCCGTTCAACAAAGCCATTAGGAGAACATCGTCTCATCTGGAGCCCCAAAGGGGAACCCAGCATCCAACAGGCTATGCCGTTGCCTGGCCAAGGTCGTCACGTGCCTCGGGGAAGCTCCATAGGGAGCTTCTAGTCTGCTACCTGGATCATACACCTCCTGATGGCCCTCAGCAGTAGTGACAATTATTTTAGGGATCTCTTCAGCACAACCACGATATTTCTCTGCATCGCCCTCTGTTGCGTGGGGCATCTCGCCTGCAACCCAGCAGCCGAGCGTCCCAGGAGCAAGAGCACCCAAATGTTATGAAAAGTTCAAACCAACACGGTGCCATGAGCAGTGAGTGGTGGATCCTTGGCTTCTCCCCTCCTGGTACTTCCAAAGACTTCTACAAACCCTTTGCAAACAACGGGTCTCCCTGATGTCTCCGAAGGGCAAGGCCAAGCAGCAGGCTTCAATCTGCAGCACAATGGCTTGTGCCTCCACCAGAACCTTCTGAGGAGCTCAGGCGTCACAAACCAGCTGGAAACCCTTAATCCAGGCACTACGTGAATAGTAGTCATCCGGAACGACTAAGTGTGCCTGCAGGCCCTCCGACTAAGAATTTTCTCAAGAGGCAGGAACAAAGGGTGCCGTGCTGCAGGTGGAATAGGTACCCGTTACCGCCTTTGCACAGGGAGCTAGACACGGAAAGCTCTGGAAGGTCAAGTAGCTCCTGGGTGAATGGCTCGCCGGGAAAGGGAACCCGATTTCAAGGTCTACACAGCCTGGACAGTCGTTCTGCAAGGGCTGCAAGCAGCAGCGGGGGCAGCTCAGAGGGCGGACACTGCTGTATACTCTTGATCCATTCACGCAGCTAAAATTAAACAGTGCTAGCACGGGGAACTGAAGCACTGGTGCCTGGACAGTCCTCCCCGATGCCAGCCCCAGGCGGGCACTGGTGGCTCGAGGAGACGGGAATCGCTCCTTCACACACTCACCATAGCAATGCCTGTCTTCTGGTGGTGGCCCACGCCTCCATCCACTGCCCGGACAATGAGGATGTATTCAGATTTGGCCTCCCGGTCCAGCAAAGATGTCGTCGTGATTTCTCCTGCAGCCACAGGACATGAGAGGGATCAGAGATGTTGTATGGCAAATAGGGGCACCGGCGAAATAAAGGGACACTCAAAACCAGAGACGGGATCCTTCACAAATGGGCCCTTCCTTCCGATTCAGTTTCAAATAGGTGGACCCTGGAAGGGTCAGCTTGTCAGCAAGCTCCTACAAATGTGTCTTCCCACGGGAGCCTGTGTAACGACCTCCTGCGAGCCCTTATGCTCATTCCTGCCCGTAACGAACCAAAAAAGGTGCCAGCAAGGGAAGGAGGGCAGCATCTCCTTAGCTAATGTAAGCCCTTGCAGCCAAAGCCTTTTCTCAGACGTCAGTCCCACCAGGAGCTGAGCTTCCACCGATGCCTCTGCCGAAGCTCTCATGGTGACCGAGCCAGTGCTGGTGGCTGAAATCTGGTGAATCCCTCAACCGGTGTTTCTCCTAAGGAGGCTGCTCTGCTCGGGGAAGAGGAGGGAAGGGCAGGGGAAGGAGGGAGGGTGAAAGAGGGAAAACGCTGGGGAAGAAAACCAGGGGAAATTCAGGAGAGGGACCTGAAAGGAAAAGAGGGAGAGCGTGTACGGAGGCTCACCTGAGCGAGCATTGATCCGAAAATGTGAGGAGCCCTCCAGGGAGTAGATGATCGACTCCTGCCCGTACTCCCTGGACCGGTCCATGTCCGTGGCATTGAGAAACAGCACCGTGGCTCCTTGGGGGAAGCACAATCGAGGGCTGGGACAAGGCATTCGCAGCCTGGGGCGGCTCTCCCCAGCTGCCCCATCCCACCACATTGCTCCTGCACCCACCTTAAACAGGTCACCAGGCCCAGGGGTTCCCCTCGCCAGCATGCACAGCGGGGCCCAACCCCCAGACCCCATGGCTATGAAACTCTGCTAGGTCTCTGGCTTTTGCCTCCCCAAAAAGCCATCACCTACCCCGTTCTGGCTCTAAGACCCCCAGGGCCCCTCTGCTAGCCTGGAGAAGGAGCAGGGGCACGCTTCGTACCTGCCATAATGTCCTCCATGACGGTTATGACGTAGGAGGGCTTGCTGAACGTGGGGGGGTTGTCGTTTTCATCCTGAAGCAAAGAGAAGGTCGAGAGGCAAAATGGTCAAGTAGCTGCAAAAGGCTGGTACGGGGATGCTCCTGGCCAACTGCATCTCAAGACGTGACCAGCTCAAGGCACCAGCGTGGGGAAGACGGCCGTAGGGGTACGGCACCGGAGGTCTGAGTACACGGTTTCACTGCGGAGGCAGCTGAGGTTAAGCTAAGCTGACTGTCAGCGACTCTGCTGAGCCATACGGCGGGGACAATACCGACTGACTCCTTACCCAGCGTCCTGGGCAAAAGGCAACAGGGCTGAGGAACCGCTGCCATTTGCAGCCGAGCATCCTCTGAGCTGCTCCTCCCTCCGCCGCAAGCCCTGGGAAGACTCAGACACTGCCCGAAGCCCCGCAACATCACGCACAGACCTGCTCCTCCCCCTTGGAGCAGCACACGAGCGGCTTAGTGCGCTGGGTCACCCCGGCCACGAGGCCACCACGCAGACTGGACTGGCCAGGGGAGCTGCTGAGCTTTTGCTGCCTTTGTTTAAGCGGAGGAACGCTGTGGGTGTTTGCAGAGAGCAGGTACAGCGTTTTCAGGGGGGAAGCTGGTTTGCATACCAGTGCGCTCCCTCCAAGCCCGTCTCTGCCAGCGACTACGGCTGGCCTGGTGAAACCAGGCAGGAGCAATTGTTCGAAACACCCCTCAAAACAGATTCCAGACCAGTTTAAAGCTTCCCCAGGGAGGCTTTAAATGCAGTTTAAACAATGTTAAGAATCTGCCTTAAATGAACCAAACCCAACCGCCTACGGAGGGAAGGACGGAGCCACCAGGACATTAAAGCACCGTTATGGACTCTGCCGCTTCCCTGCGGCTGCTCCGGAGACGTTTTCTGCCTGGAGGCTGCTGGTGGACCTGCAGGCTCCGCTTCTCCTGCTGCCACCGAACTTGATATTTGAGGCAATTTCACGTGCCAACGATGCCCGTCGTACTGCAATTAAATTGCCATCCTCTGCTCTTGCTGCCGGAAGCAGGTGGCCTTTAATCAGCCTTTGCATCACTCAGCTTTCACTGTGCCTCCTCTGAGGGTCATGAGGAAATTGCCGGCTGCCCGGGGTGCTGTCCTCACCATCCCTCCTCCTCCTCCTCCTCGCACAGCCGGATTGGGGTCATCACCCCAGGGCAAACCCAGGAGGTCCGGGCAGGTTAAAGGCCAAGGAAACGGAGAGTCTGAACAGGCATCTGCGTGCCGCCTGCAGCCGGACACGGCTGAGCCGTGCTGCCATCCAGGTTGGGTGGACGCAAGCCAGAGCGGACACCGCGCTGTTTCGTCAGCGGTCCCGAGTCCGTCAGGCCGTGCTGAGCACTGCCACGGCCCAGCAAGCCGGCTCCCGGGGAGGCAGGGGCTCGCTCCTGGCCGGTTCGCCATCTGGCCAGAGCCGGCACGCACCTGCCTGCAGCGCAGTACGTGGCTTTTCTACTTGAGAAGGACGTTTCCCACTTCAGCGACCCGAACTCCAAAGCTCCCCGCTGCAAACCTTCCCGCGTGCCTCCTGCAGCACCCGCAGCGATGCCAGGCGGGACCCGGCACGCTTCCTCTGCTCCCATGGGAGAGAGCATCCAGCTAACCAGCTAAAACCAGCTTCCCCTGTTCTCCTGTCCCTCAGCCTTCCTCCCTACACCCTCACCCTCGGACGGTCGTCATACCATCTTCAGGGATGCCGAGAATCGCAGATGCTCACGCTAAGCACACAAGCCCCTTTCCTCCAGACGTATGCACGCTGTAAGTTGCTGGCTCATCGCCCCGAACAGGGCGTCAGCGGCAGGGAGCGAGGCAGAAACTTATTAGCGGTGATATTTCCCCGGATCCTGGCACGGCGTGTGCTATTAGTTCTGATTCGTCGGCTCCCTCTACAAAAGCGTATTGTCCCCTAATGGGAAATCTACAGGGTGAGTTTGACTTCTTTATTAAAAATCAACAACCACAGGATGAAAAAAAATTACCTCCCTCCGCACATGCTCTCGTTCTGCTTTTTCACATATCTTGTTCCTCAAGTGCCATCGTGAAACACTTTCTCCTCATTTTCTTCCCATTTTCTGTTCCCCCGCCCTTCCAGTTGGGAGAAAAGCCCTTTGGTTGAGAGTGGGAAAAGTGACAGCTACTTAAAACCCACCAGCGTACAGACTCAGCCCGGAGGAGATGACCCACTGAAGTGTGGGCTTTAGAAAGAGGTGTTTATGCTGTCTAAAGCACAGTGTAGGAAGGATGTATTTATCCACCACTAACCCCCTCCGGCACTGCCTTATTCCCCCTCTCCCGAGCACGGTGAGGGAGCTGGAGGAGAGGCATGCTTGTGGGACTTCATTCCCATCCGACGGCACCGTGGACTTCATCTTCTTTGCCTTCCCAGACTGATGCTGCCACCAGCCCGCCTTAGATCCCATCACCGTGAGACAGACGGGTTATCAACCGAGCTGTCTCCATCAGCAATACCTCCCTCCAGACGTCCTCGAAGCACAATGTGCCTCAAAGCGACAATCCGATGTAATCTTCCCGAGGAACGCTGTGATGCTTTACCTCTCCCAGCAGCAACCCCTCCTCGAGGGGGTTTGCACCTGTGCCGGTGCATGAGCTGCACGGCGAAGCCTGCAGCCCGGCTGGGGCGGCCGGCACTGGGGAGATAAACAAGCATCTGCCTGTGGTTGATTCAGGGACTGATAATTTCCGACATTACAAGTGCTAACTTGCAGCCAAAGCTCTCTCCTCTGCATCCGAGCTGCAGCGAGCGCCTTTGGCTACGGGCATGGAGCACGTCCCAGGCAGGGGTTCCCTGCGAGCTGAGAGAAGGGCTCGCTGGGTGCTCAGTGAACCTCCCCAGTCGAAAACAAGGGCAGGGCGTAGATCTCCACCCTGTCCCCAGCTCTGCTCCTCGCCCCACAGTTAGCTGGGGCTCCCACCGCGTCACTTCCAGTGGCTTCCCCGTGCATTGTGCACAGCCAAGGAGAGAGAGGAGATGCATAGGGTCAGGACAGCCTGCCTGCACTTGTCTGTGGTGACACCTCCTCAGAGACACTCTCACTCGCCCTCTGTCACTCAGACCTTACCAAACGTCAGCGACAGCACTTCTTTAACCAATACGTATGACACACATGTACACGGGACACATATGACACATATACACATATATGAGACACGTGTAATTGCAATCCGCATGTACACATCCATGGGGAGGGGTAGTCTTGCTGGTTATGGATGGATTACTGGCACTGCTATGGAGCAATTGCAGGGAAACCACGACCGGATCGTTGGGCGTCGTACTTACAAACACCTCGATGGTGATGGGGACAGTACTGTTGAGCGGCGGGCTGCCGGCATCCTTGGCCATCACAGTCAGGTAAATAACCCCGTTGGCCACCTGCTCGTAGTCAAGGGGGTGGTTCACGCTGATCACTGAAAGGACGCAAAGCAGGGCGGTCGGGGGGGCATTCTTGCACTGAGCGGGACGGTGGGCAGTCTTGGGGGGTGGCCCATCCACACCACCTCACCAGGGCCAACAGTGCCTGCTTGAGGTGGCAATGCCCCGAAAACGTGAGTGCCAGGCATTACTGAGCTCCTTGCACTGGCATAACCCGGAGTGAGCTGTACACCCACGGAAACAGGGCTCTGCAGCAGCTTGATTCAAGCCCTGCCGGAAAGGACCGCGCTGCAGGCGAGGTCAGGACAAGCAGAGGAGCTGCTGGAGCAACTTCTTAAAGCCTGCTGACACGACTGCTTGCAGAGGTGCGAGCGCAGGCCGAGCTGCTGCTGCTGCTGCGGCCGCTGCTGCTGCTGATCAGGGGCACCGTGGTCCCAGGACCAGCGCTTACCTCCGTACCCTTCCGACACTGCGATGTCGAAGTAGTCGCGGAAGGCAGATGCCTGCACGATGCTGTACGTGATCTGGTTGTTTGGAGGGGAGTCCTCATCAGACGCCTAGGGCGTGAGCAGAGAGAGTAAATGAGCACGGGAGCTGCGCTGGTGACGTGCAACGGGAGAGAGTTGAGGGGACGGGAGGTGTAGGCTGGGCCCAAGGAGAGTGGAAAAGCGATGGAGGAAGACGCACTCATCAGGGGGCCCCAGGGGGTTTGTAAACCAGCCTCTCCTCCCATTCTGCCTCCCAGGAAGGACTTGTCGGGTGCCCCTCTCCTGCCTCCCTGCAGCACTCATCCAGCCTGGTCCCACAGAGGGAAAGTCATGCTTTTGCATCATGGCGGTTTATTCTTGTGCTGAAGAGGCAAATAATCTTCCCTACCCGCCTACCCTCCATAGCAGAGGCTTATGGCTCCAACAACAACAGAGCACCTTCCCCTCCATGCCTGCTGACTTTATGGAGCAGAGCAAGGCAATACGGAGGCAGCGCCGGTGCCCTGGGAGAAGCCCCATGTCCTGGGGATGCCGCAGAGGCATGGGTCTCATAGGAGAAGAGGAGAAGGAGGGAGGCAGCCCAAGGGCGCAGCACCACACCCAGTTGCACTTTGCAGTAAAGCACAAGGGATTTTTCAGGAGGGATGCGGGAGGGACGGCAGCAGGGATGGGAAGGGACCTAACTCGCTCCCGTGTCCCCACCATGCATCCCAAGCAGAGGAGTCGCTCCGGTCCCTCACCCGGAGCCGGACCACCTGGGTGACGGAGGGCTCGTTCTCCCGCAGGGCCCCCAGGTATGCCTCCTTCTGGAAGGTGGGGACGTTATCGTTGACGTCGAGGACATTGATCCGGACGCGCCCCGTCGTCTCCTCCCCGCCACCGTCCCGGGCGATGACGGTCAGGGTGTAGCGCTGTGTGGTCTCGAAGTCCAGCCGAGCCGTCAGGAGGATTACGCCCGTGTCCTTGTCCAGCGAGAAACTGAGGGGACAGGAAAGGAGGGGGAAAGCCCCGGTGATCGCACCCTGGAGATGGAGAGATGGGGTAGCAGCAGCCTGACAGCTAGCACTGCGGCGGGTGAGGTCCATGGCTTCCTTCTGAGGGATATTAGTTCCCAGAGCATCTTCAAGAGCGCAGCGCAGGTGGTGGGGTAGAAACCCTCAGTGCTGCTCTACAGGCAGAGAAAGTAGGCTCGGAGGCCCCCAGAGAGAGGCCCCCAGATCCCTTGTGCTGGGCAGCCCACGTGCTTCCCCAAACCATCCACCGTGAGCGGGTCGCATGCGATGCTCCAGGGCCAGCAACTTGCAAATGCATTTATTGGTCCCAAGCAACGCTAGTGCCTGTAGGTCCCGATTTAGCAAAGCGATTAAACGTGCTGAGCATCAGGCAAGTGCTGAAGTTAACTAACCCCTTTGGGAGACAGCATGGTGGGTTTTTCAGAGGGTATCTCACAGGTGGGACATAACAAATCCTCTTAATTGCCATGTGACTTCTTAGCACGGTTAGAAGAGGATTTTGTAGAATCAAAGTCATGCCGGTAGTTCAGTCACACTTACCGGTCAGGGTCATCACTGAAAAAATAACTGACTTTCCCATATGTGCCCACGTCATTGTCAGTTGCCTGAAAAAAAAAAGAAGTTAATTCATAAATAAAGGTATTTATGGCAATATTGCAGTACGCACAATATGAATCCATAACATCCTCTCGACCTCCTTCTACCCAGGTGCCAGCGGGCTAACACCAGCGCAGACCTTGCGCGCTGCCATTTATCACCCGAGAGACGCGGGGCCGGGGCTGTCTGTGCTCGCCTGGGTTATCCCTGACTTGCAGCCTGCCCTAGATCACGGCCCTCCATCAACGTCTCTCAGCATCACGCCCAAAACCTTTGGCAGTGGGAAATTTTATGCCTACTTACTTTCCCCGACACACTGAGTTAATCTGGGAAGCACAAGAGAAATAAAGGTCTCCATGGACAGTTCTCGCGGGCCACCCATCCTGGCTCCACGAAGCCGAAGAGCTGGGACCCCACGTCCACAGCTCTCACCGTTCCCTGCGCATTCAGGGCTGGCAGCCCGCCTGGGGCCGTGGGGAGAGAAACAAAAAACCATCCCGCTTCAAAACTCCCCCAGGCTAAAATACAGACCAGGAAAAGCAAGAAAAGGGATTTAGACCTTGCTGTCCACGAGCAGCTCCCGCCAGACAGCCCTTCTGGGGGTGCAATCTGCTGCAACCCCACCGACGGACCGAGGCCTCTCGGGACGCTGCGGCGCGGGCGTGCGGTGCCGGCTCTCAGCCAAGCCGCTGCCGGCGGCAGGACTGGACGCACGTACACCGCTGCCAGCTGCTGAAGCCGGAGCAGGCTGGTCACGGCTAAGCAAGCAGCACCTTCTGGGGAAGGTGTGCGAAACTCAGTGTGTCAGCTCTGGATGAGCAAGGCAAGATTTATGTATGTTTTAAAGTCTTTTCTCTAATGAATATATAAAATATGCATGAGCAGCGGCAGGAAAAAGGAGCAGAAAGTTTTATTTTTGGGTGAGGAAAGTGGAATGCAAGCCCCAAAATATCCTTTTCCTCCCCCAGTATATTTTCTAAATTGAGTCCTGTCTGGATTACTTGGACACCAACAGGTCTGTGAAAAAGCAGGGTCAAAGACACATTTTATGTCCAGATACCATCAAAAGGCTGTATTTTAGCACTGGCATGGAACACAACCCGTTCCTGAAACCTTCCTGATTTATCGATGGCCTTGATTACCCTTGAGAGCAAGTAGGAGCTTGAGCACATCAAACTGCTTTACCCCTGCACACCGTTTACCTGCCACGCCACAGGGTGGCAGAGAGGAAAAGGCATTGAAACTAGCCAGAATTCATTCATTTTTTTCTCCCCAAACGCTTCCCCAGCGCGGGTGGTAAATTCCCGCTGCTTTACGGCAGCTGAAGGGTGCGCTGGTGGAGCCAGCCTTTCAGAACTACTGATTTTCCCAGTTTTCCCCTCCGCTGCTAAGATGCCGTTTATGTGCCGCGTACGTTGCAACTGCTTTCAGCAAAATGGAACAAACCTGCCAAAATCTGCCCGGAGAGACGCCTGTTGAGCGAGCGGCACCTGCTCCTGGAGGGCCAAGCCCCGCTCTTGGGTGCATCGTACTCCTTAGAGGACAACCAGGGAGGACATCTATGAAGATGCCCCATCCCAGCCAGAGCCTGGCTGCTTTTCTGAATGGAAACTCCCGGGGAGGAGGAGGGTTAATCTACCGTCTGCCCATCCCACCTTCCCTTAGCAAATTAATAACGGTATTAGTCCCCCATCTTAACACCTGCCACCAGGTCAGGTGCCTGCGAATTGCGGTGGCAAACCCCCAAAGCGCGGCCGGGGCTGACCAGCAAGGTCCTCTCTCCCCCAAATCCTTGAGCGCTCTGAGCATCCTCAGCATGGCTTGGTACGAGCCAGCCCTCAACCTCCCAGCCAGGATTTTTCCCAGCCGTTACTTCTGTGCCCACAACCTCTGTGAACCCCTAGGTCCCCTTAATCCCTAAGTGGCGGGCGCGAGAGCGGAGCTCAGAAAGGCATTTTCCATGAACCTGGATCGGCTGGTGATGCGATAATGATTTACAGGGGGCCCGACAGTGCCACAAAGCCCAGGCAAAACTAATTCCCTTCATTTGGCCCCGTACAATTGCACTTGTAAGTGCTTATTGCGGTGACAGACAACACTGGGAAAGTGTAATTTTCTTCTGCCGGGGAAAAAAAATATAGGGAAGGAGGAAGGTTAAAAGAAGGTTAGCACGGAGCCGCTCGGCGCGGGAGGCGGTGGGGCCTGGGGAGCCGAGCCAGGAGGACGCGCTGGAGCCCAAGCTGCGGTGATGCCGGGCCAACCAAAACTGCCAGCAAGGCAAAGCGACCCGCTCACCCAGGAGCCAGGAAGCCGGGCAGCCTGACTCTGGCCCGCACACCACCTCACCAGCCGGGCTAATTAATTACCCTGATTTACACCAGGGGAAGTGGAAGGTGATGCCTGCTTAATGGTTTTCCTGGCAACCGAACATCATGGACATAATGCAGGGCAATGGAGCAGGTTATCTGAGCGTGACAGGGAATATGCAAAAAGCAAAATGATGCACGCTCAGCATATTTAATTTTGGATCCACGCTCGTTTCTGTGCTACCAAACTTTTTCCCTAAGGGTAACAAAAGATGCTCAGATGCTGAAAGCCCTGGGGAGACAACGCTCACCCCCTTTGCAAAGCGATCCCGAGGGCTCCCGGGGAGCACAAACAACCTGTGTGCAGAATACCCCAAATCCCACCGAGCCGACGGCTTTGCGGGGTTTTTTGCAGTCCCTGCGTACCAGCTGTTTTCCCGCGGCTCGCCCCTCTCGCTGCCTGGCCGTCCCCCCCGGCACGCACACATCCATCCCCGCGGCGGGGGGAGGAAAGGCATCTGGCTGGAAGTTTCCTGGGGTTCCACCTGGAGAAGCAATCAAATGGCTTTTACGGCCGCTCCTCTCCTGCCCGGAATATTAAAGCGGGATTTGCCCACTGGAGCCTGCAAAAGGGCAGGATGAAAACACGGGTCCACATCTGTGCTTTTATGAGCTGTCACCGGCGCAGCCCATTTCTAAAAAAATCCACATTTGCACAGCTGAACTCCGTGAGAGCGGCAGGAGGAGGAAGGCTGGATAACCCAAAGGATTAATTTACTGAGCTGCAGCACGGCGTGGGCACCCGGCACGTGAATCACAGGCTCACAAAAACACCCACGGCCCAGCTCTCCATCCGTCTCCGTCCTCCAAGCACAAATATTTCGGATGCCTCCCTTTTGTCCCACCAGGGGCCATGGCGTCCATCCTTCCCCACCGGCTCAAGGGCCGGCAGAGCCGGAGACAAAAGCGAGGAGCTGGTGAGCAGTTCTGCTCTCGTGGGCAAATCTGCAGGAAAGGGCATGTCGTCCAATTTGTTCGGGAAACAATAGCAATGTTTGACATGTCATCAGGATTGATGGAGCAGAAATTTACATGGGAGAACTCAGTTTTAAACAGCTCCACGGAGCTTCGCCGGTAATGGTTTCAACATTCATCATCCGCCAAGCCCCACTCAATGACTCCTTAAACTGCCCAAGATTAACTCTACTCACAGCAGCTTCAGTGAGCGCAGCAGGAGGAGTGGGGAAGAGCTTAAAGAGCCAAGAGCTGCCTTTTGGGGCAGCACAGATCCCCCCTGGGAGCCCCCAGGATGGCAGTTGTCCCCCCAAACCTGCCGGCCAGGGATGAGCAGCCGGAGCTTGGTTGCAGGGGTGAGCAAAGCGCATCGGAAGGATGACTCGTTGCTGTCTGGATGAGATGGGCTGCCATGTCCTGCCTGCCTGAAGATGGCTCCGCCAGCACCGAGGGAGCCAAATCCTTCCCACCTTTCCATCTGCGCGGGGCTGCCGGAGCGGATCCCAGCTCAGTTTGTTCTTGTCCGCCCTCTTTGTTTTCCTTCCCCTACCTCACATGCAGAAACCAGGAAATAAAAATTGATGGGGAGCAAATTGCTTTGGCCAGAAGCTCTCTGCTTAAAAGAGTCGTAGCAGGAAAGCAATTACCGAACGTCAAGAAGCTGTCAGGGTGCCGGAGTGACCGGGCGTGAGTCTCGTCCCACTGCTGCCAGCCTGCCTGCCTGCCTGCTCCCCCGGCCACGCCGGGTGGGCAGCGGGGAGACCAAGGCACCACCGCACCAGCGAGATGCCTGGGGGTTTGGGCCACGGGAGAAAGCAAATGGAAGGAGGATTCCCATCTGCTTCCCACTTTTTTCCGTTTTTCTAGGAAAACGAGGCAGGTGCAGTCACTCCTTGGGGCAGACTGGGCAGCCACGGGCTGCTCAGACTGCGGTACAAGCAACCCAGGGTGGGGAGCCATGCCCTGTCACCATACCGATTTTTGGAGCCACTTAAACCTGCGTGTGTTAAGCAGCAAGCATCCCTTCTTAAATGCAACCTATGGCAATCTTCAGGTCCCGGCGGAATAACAGCTAGCCTCTGGTATCCACCCGGCTTGGGATTTGATTCGTGATTTTGGGGGAGAGAAATGTGAAGGGCCAAGAGCTTCCATGAGAAGCAATTGCTGGGCTGCAAAACCGGCTCAGGAAAACCGATGGAAAACCTACTTAAAGTCATTATGCCCTTCCCAGAGGGAAAACAGCTCTTTCACCAGCACCGCCTGCCCCGACCGCGCTCTTTCCCAGGCCTTTGAAGAGCGGCTGCCTGGCAGGAGGTGGCAATCAGGTGCGAGCGGAGCCCGGGGGCTGGCTGGCATCACCGCGCCCGAGCCCAGCGGCGTGATTAGCCGGGGAGGAGGGAGGTGGGAGCGGAGAAGCGGGGCGATGCCGGGGTACCGCTGCCGCCGTTGCCTTCCCCAGCAGCTCCAGACCACGCGCTGAGCCAGGAGCTCAGTCGCTGCTAAGGACCCCAAAAGGGCTGCGTTGAGCCTGGCTGGGGAGGGGGAAAACAGCCAATCAACCCCCCTGGGAACTGCAGAGCTTTTCCCCACCTTCTTCTGCCAGCCACCGGGGAAAACAACAGCCTCCTTGATTGTGTTTTATAACAGCGGGCCCCGCAACGTCAGCTCCTTGCGAGCGAGGTTAACACTTGCCTGGGCAGCCTCGATTTAGCGGGGCGTAATTTACTGTAGCAGGGCTGTTGCAATGGCTGGAGACCAGGGTTTAAAATGTGAGCCGACAGAAGGACGGCCCTCGAGCGAGAGAAGCAGGCGCCTCGAGCGTGGGTTTCCACCGCACAAAGTGACACCAAGACCATTTAGATGCCCGCTTCGGTGGGTTTTACTGGAGCTCCATGCTGGAGCTGGGCGCAAGTACTCCACTAATGAACCATATTGATTTCATATTCTCCTGTTGTCCACCTAAATGGCAAGCGGCACATCTGATAGATTAAATAACCACACAATTGCCTGGCTTGACATCTCAATCACTTTGCTGTTGGGTCTCTAATGAATTTTACAGCCCAGCAAAATGGAAGAAATTAAGGTCAAAGTCCGGTGGAGGAAATATAAATCCCCAATGATCTCTGAAGTATTCGCGAGAGCTCCTGGAAGGCTGTCACGCCTCCCACCATTTGCAACTCCATTTCATCCAGGTGATGAGCATCATCTAGGGCACGGCAGGGAGAGGGGGGACAAAAGCAAAGGAAGAGGGAAGAGCCAAACCAGTCCTTGCCTGGAGATGGACATGAACACGTTGAATCCCAGCCTGGAGAAAGGGAACGGCAAAGCCCAACCTTTGTCTAGCAGGAATGAAGATAATTCACCCTGAAACTGGACGCAGCCTGTGGTTGCTCCGAGTGTGAGGCAAACCCAGCCGGAGAGGAGGCTTTTTAGTTTGTCAGCAAGGGGTAGCAAGCCCAAAACACATCCCTGCCAGGCAGAGGCATTCCCAGAGAGAGCAACGGGGATACTCCTTGTTTGGCCCAAGGAAAACCGCGGTCCAGAAGCCGTAGGCTGAGCTCTAGGAAGACGACATCCTCTCTCCCCAGGAGCTGGAAACTACATCCAAATCAGACAGCAAGCAGCCGCTTCTCAAGGGTGTTTGAGGGGATGAAGAGCCTTAGCTTTAGCCCTGTGACCGGAGGTACCCAAAGAGGTTTGGTTACAGGACACAGCAGCCAGCCATGGGAAGATCAAGCAGAGCCTACAGCCCGAGGCAGAAGTGGCCTCTGGACGGTGCGATGGATCTCAGGAGGTCGATTTACACATCCCATGGCTCCCAAATGCCCAGTTTAGGTAAAGCAGCCTCCCCTTAACACCCCAACAGCAGCTCATCCCCAGCACAAGGGCTGCACGAGGTCACCTGCCCACAGGGTGACATTGCCCCTGTCACAGCATCGCTTCAGCTAATGGTACCCACTGGGTGCTGATTCGCATGGGAGCTCTTTGCTTGAGGAAACAGAGCCCCGGCTGCTTTGGGAGAGACTTGGGTGCTAACGGCATGCGGGAAGGCAGCTAGGAAAACAGATTAAAATCCCAGGAGGAGTGGCTCTGTTGGAGCTTTGCGGGTGGGAAAGCACGACGAGTTGCCCTCGCTCAGAGGTGCCGAGTCTGGGAGAGGACATACCGAGGTGAAGACAGCGATCGCCCTAAAGGGACTGCTGAGAAGGGCGTGCGGAAGCCAGCGTGTTCACACGGCAGCAAGCATCACCTTGGGAAAAATTGTCCTTTCATCTCCCAGCCGCCTCCCAGATCACCAGCCAAAGCCAGCAGCAAGGGAAAACCACCCAACCCCATCTCCTACTGGGAACACTGGGAAGGGTGAGGGGAAACCTGCTGCCCAGCTTGTGCTTTGGAGGATGCAATTTGGACAGGAGCAGGTCTGCATTTGCTCCATGTTTTTCTTTCCCGTCTCACGGGCTGAATTGGATTTTTTGGGGGGCGTGAGGGTGGGGGTGTCTGTGATTTTGTTTTGTTTTTTCCCACCTCTGTGCTTTAGCTGTGCATTTATCCTGATGGCTCCGTCAGGACAGGGAGTGGCTGCAAAAGCTGCAATAAGAGTCTCTCTCCTCAGGGCTCGGGCTGTCATGATTCCTATTCCACCCCATTTCGGTCTTACGGATTGATATTTAGATTAAAGAGATAAACACAGCCAAGGAGCACTGGGCCCTGACAGAAAGATGAGGACTTTGGATCCGTCAATCACGCTGCTACCTCGTAACTCCCTCCTCCCTTTCCCTTTATTTACAGAGCTGGATTGATAAGAATATTTAACAGGAACAAGGAGTGCAAGCGTATTTTTACTTTTTTAAAAACACAAGAAACATGCAGGAAGAAGTCAAGCCATTCATGTTCAAGTTTCCAGGCAATTTGGAATTGTCTGCTTTGATTATTTAACTATTTACTGTTTCATGTATTTGCAGTTTTCCTCTCCTCTTGCAGATAAAGGATTCAATTTTCTTTTAAGCGGTGGGGAAATTGGAAGAGATTTTGTTTTGTTTAAGCATAGCTGGAGTCGGAGCACTCGGGGTGGGGGGTGGTGGTGGGGCTGGGGGGGATTGAGAGCAACAAGATCCATTAAGATGCTAATGGGGAGGGTGGGCCGGAGGAGGGGAGAAGGGCTGGAAGGAGGCACAAAGTCCAGGCTTGGAGGATATCAGAAACTAGCCCTCCCTCTGCCACCTCCCTTCCAAGGGCGAGCCTTGCCCTGGCTCTCACCTGCACCCGGCAAAACCCCTTTATTGCCATGCCCAGGCCAAAGCCTTCCCAGCAAGGATGCACACCCTGTTACTGCTGCCCCAAAGCAGGTCCACACCCTACCTCCCTCCAGCCTGCAACTGGGAGCCCTCCTGCTGAGCCCATCCTCTGCAACACCCAGCTCTCCCTGGATGCTGGGCTGGCAGCCCCCCATTACCGCCTCCCTGGCGTCCACCCTCTCCAGCAAGGGCTTTCCAGTGCATTCTCCATTCACTTCAGGCAGAAGGAAAGGAGGGAGGCTGACCTGGGAGTCCTCTTCTCCCAGTGTTTCACCATCCTGTACTCCCCCAAAGCTGCGCGGGAAGGCAGAGGAGGTGCAAACTACTTCTAACCGAGGTGCGGTGGGTGACTCCCTAACAAAGCAGGACACAAACCCAGTCCCCTGAGCAAAATTTAGAGGCTCGGTCAACTGGAAACAGTTGAGAAGCCCTGTGCTACCCTCACGGCAGCATCAGGGAACGCTGTCCTACCGACCACCGATGCCCCGTGAGATGATGGGCCGCACCACTCTCCACTCCTAACGCTGGGAGAGCACCCCAGGCGCCGCGGAGGGGGCAGAGAGTGGTTCCTCTCTCACCTGATTCCCCGCAGAAGCTGAAAGTACGCTGATCCCGGGAAGCCTTTTCATCCATCTGTTGATTTGCAAGGTATTCCCCCCACCTCACTCCCTGCTCTGACTGGCTATGCTCCTTACTCCATGCAACCTTCCCAAAATCGGGAATGATGTAGGCTTTCCCTGAAGGCTGGTCCGCACTGTCACCATCACCACGTGAGAGAGAAACACAGCGCAGGGTGAGCCCCTTGGCACAGCACCTCGCCCACCAGCAACTCAAAGCTACAGCCAGCTCCTCCGCCCAGCCTCTGCTGCCTTTTATCCCGGACCGTTTCCGTCCCCTGCATTCACTTTTCCTCTAAGAAAAAGGAAGAAGAAAAGCTTTGGAGATCATCAAGAAACGAAAGACAGCAGCAGCTACACAGACGTCCGGGGAGAGCGGGTGCCCTTGGCCAAAGGAATGGAGGGGCACAGGGTGAGGGGAGACCTGAAGGCTGAGCAGGCAACCAGAGGAAACCCCCCAGGTTTGCAAAGCCCCATCCCACCCTCGTCGGCCACGTGCACTTGGAGTCAGACTAACCCAGAGGGATGCAACCCCCCCGGGCACCCCAAAGCTGCCCCAGCACTGCTGCAAAGCTCCGGACCAGCATGCGGGAGCCCACAGACCACAGCATCCCCGTGCCCCCCGCCGGTGGCAGGCTGATGGCTGATTGAGAAAGTGATTTGCATTTTAAATAGGTGCTTATTGATGTCTGCAACTCTCCTTCCCAGGGTGGGAAAACTACATTATGATTTTCTTGTTGACTGGCGTTTACAGCCGGCTGGAAAGAAGGGGAAAGAAAATCAGGCCGGGATCGATTTTCCCATCCCTGACGCGAGGCCAAAGAGAGATCGAAGAAGCAGAAGAAAACTGACAGCTGGGTGGTAAAGGAGAGAAACTTTGCCAACCAAATTAAAGGTTGCCTTAATGAGGAGAGTAATGGAAGGTTAATTAGCGCATTTACTTCATTAGGCTCTTACTAACAAGGCTTCTCCTGAGGAAGCACAGTGGCAGGGAGGGGGAAGACGAGAATCCAGATGAATAGATATGTTTGGGACGACGGTCAGGGAGGGGACAACCCATGGAGGGTAGCAGAAAGGGACTATTCACGAATGTGAACCAGAATATATATATATATAAAAAATAATATATACACACACACACATACATGTAAGAATACATAGGCTAATGCACGTGCAAAAAAGACAGAGGGACCTTCTCTTCCCCCCCTTCATAGAATAATCTGAAACTCAGAAAAAAAGGGAAAGTGGCATTTTTTTTAAAGCACAGATTCAGGTTATCAAGCCCCGAGGGAACACGGTGCTTATTTTAGCCAGCTTGCTGCATACCACAAACTACAGAAAATCATTCCCATGCTGAAATCGATGCCTGATGGTTGAATCGGGCACCGTAGCTTACAGTCTGATGTCTGCGGACCGCTGGAGATGCTCAGGCTGTTCCTGAGGGTCTGCAAAAGACAACTCTGGAAAGCTCACCAGCAGACTTGCCCCAGAATGTCATGTCGGGGGGAACACTTCAAAGCTCTCTAAAGTCTCAGCATCCCCGTCAGACTTCTCTTTGAGGGTGGTTGTCCTGGGGAGAAACCCAGCACCACCCCAGACCAGAGGTATTTTTGCGTAAGGAGGACACCAAGGCAAGGCAAAGAACATAAGCTTGCAAGGATGGGAGAGGACAAGGTCCCAGGGAGAAGGCAGGCACTAACTCGGCAAACATTTGGGGCAAATCTCTACGCAACCATCCCACTGAGGCATTAACGTTATTTTTAAAGCGCGGCTGGCCTGAGAGAGGTGCCCGAGTGGGCAGCTGGCTCGTCTGACCTGGCCTGAGTAAGGAAGAGCCGGCGGGAGAGCACGGGGAACCGCAGGGGTTAATGCCTCTGCCGGGAGATGCCTGCGCGGGGGTCGAAGGTGGGCAGCCGGGTAATGCGCTCCCTGCACGCCCCTCCGCTCCCTGCACGCCCCTCCGCGCCTCCCCCTCTTCCTCCCCAGCCATTTGCCAGGGAGCGTGGGCTGGGAGGGGGGCCACCAGCGGCCTCTCCAGCTCGCTCCTGCTTGCCAGCCGGCTGATGGAGCCCGCAGCGACCGAGCCAGGCCAGGGCAAATAAAGAGGAGAGGAGGGACCACGGAGCTAGGATTACTTTCCACACTTCCCTGGAGAACCTGTTTTCTCCAGACCCTTCAAGGCAAATCAAACGCGTTGTTGTGTTAAAAACAAGTTACTCTTGGTTTGTTTGGGCTTTAATGATTTTGATTATCGGAGCTTTTCCGGAGGACTTTGCTGTGCAGATCTGTGGTGTATGAGGAGCTTAAGGAGACCTCCCGTCCCTTAATTCTTACCTCCCGCTGGGTCGTCTTAGGCCCTTTCCCCATTCCTCCAGGTCTAGCAAATACATCAGCAACAGAGAGCGAGGCACGTGCCTACGCCACTGTGCAGGTCCCCGGCTTTTGGGAAGCCGGCACCACGCTAACCCCAGCTCATGGCAGCTGCTGTCGAGGCAGCAGCGTCCAAGGGCAGGTTTGGAGGGGCACTCTGCTCTCCGCGCCACCCGTCACGGCACTCGGACCCTGCAGCCTTGCGAGGCGGCAGGACCCGGGCACGCCACCGGCTCAGTGGGACAGGTGCGAACACACGCTCGCACCTTCCCTGCTCTTCCCAGCCAAGCATCCGCCACCGCACGTGAGGGGCACGGCTGGTGCCAGGGCCCCAGCGCATCGTCGAAAGGACGGGAGGGGATGCTGGACTGCACCCCTCTGCTCCTCTCCCTGTTGGGGAGAGCTCGCTGGAAGCTGGGCTGGGTCTTGGTGACCCCAGAAGCAAGGCCATGTTTTTATAGCTTCTTCCGCCCAAAAAAGTTTCCCAGCTGAAAGCCCCATCTCGTGCCAATGCCCCTCCCCCTCCCCAGGCCACAGAAGAGCTCCTCACGGGAGCCCCACCACAGCTAATGGGATGCAAAGCCCAGGGCACCGCTTTAAAACCCTCCGTGCCTGGGAAAGGAAGGAGCAGAGACCTGAGCGACTAGGTCTGATGCCTGACCAGCATCAGTCCTCTTCACGGCTGTCGGCCATGGGACCCCGAGACTTTTCTTTCTGCTCCTGTCTCAGCTGACGTGCTATACGAGGGCTTGTGAAGCAGCGATACTGATCCCTGCTGCCGGCAATGAGGCAGCTTGGAGCAGGACGGAGAGTAGCAGCAGCATGGGGACACGTACCTGAGGGCTTCTGCTGCCTCTGGACTCAAACAGGACTCATGGACTGGCCCCACCAGGTCCTCCCTAGTCCTGGACCTTACCCCCAAAAGCAGAGGGCATTCCTTCTGGGTCTCCCCCCCTCACTCCCTGCTCCCACACAATTGCTCTTCTCCCTGCAGAGGGGATTTGCCTTGGGAACGTCACCATTCGTGCCAGACCTCGCTTCCTGCAAGGCTTGCGCTGATACTGTTAGATACTGGCGTGGATGTCAGACCGTGCCCTTTTATCTCTCCCTCCTTCATCTGCCTATTGATCTGACCCTCTCTGCAATGGATTTATCCTCCATCTGGCCCGAGATACGTGGACATGTCTCTAGTCTAGCAACTCACCCTCTCCTCCAGCTACTGGGCTTCTCAGCTGGGAGAGACATGGCTGGACATACCCTCCTCCCTCCTGCTCCTCTTAACCCCAGGAGAAAACCAGTTGTTGGGACTTGCTTTGGAAGATGTTTGCTAAACCCGCCGCAGGCACTGACCGTGGCTATGGCAGGAGAATGGCCTTTCATCCACCCTAGCACCGTCCTTCCCCAGGGCTTCCTACCGCACACGGCCCCGAGCCCTCTGCCCCGTGCCGGAGCCGGCACCCTTGCTCACCGCTCCTCTCCAGGGCACAGCCTTCCAGCCCGCTCCCTGCTATTAGGAAAGCCAGCACCCATCGAAAGCCACCGACTGCCCGGGCAGCACTTGGCTGGGGGTGTCGGAGACCCCAGTTAATTTAGGGCACAGTGTCTGTTCTCGCTGCCTCTCGTTCCTGCAAGGCATGAAGTTATATGGGCTGCCTGCTTGCTCAAGAAGTGTGAAATTCTTTCTCTGACCTTTTCTGTTATGTTATTAAAAGGCTTCACGGCCAGCTGTTTCAGAAAAAAAAAATATAATTTCAATATCTGTTGGTAGCTGGGGCAGAACTTGCCCGTATCTTCAGGCTGAGCAATGGTCACCTCCCTGCTTTACCCCAGCCTTGCAGAAGGAGCATGCCGTTGTGCAGGACCTCCGAGCCCCTCCAGCCCAGCCTTCCCCTGCACAGCAGGGCCGGGGGCATTGCAAAAGAGAAGTTTGCATGGGCAGAGGCCACTAACAACCGCAGAGCTCCGGACACCCTGCTCCTCCCTCTGCTCGGCCGTCGGGTTGCAACGCACACGTAACTCCAAACTGCAGTGATTTATGTTACAGGGCAACCCGGAAGCTTTGCCTGGAGTAAGGACCTCTTCACACTGGTCTCTGCAAAAGCAAACACACAAGCAGTCTCTGGCCTAAGGGTCTTATCACATGGGTAAAGAGCCCGGAGGCAGGAGAGAAGGCTGCCTTTGGGTGTATTGCAGGCTCCCCGCACAGGGCAGGAGCTGTTCCTGTGAAGCCTGGACTCTCCAGATGTTCTCGTGCAAGCAAACGACTACCTCAATCTATACGATAAATGCCTTTCGTGGACAGAATGAGAAGGATGGATGGATGGATAGATGGATGGATGGATGAATGGACAGAGAGGGAGAGGGAGAGAATGCGAAACAGAGAACAAAGAGCAGACGATACAAAATCTTAGAGGGCAGACAAGGCTGCGCCGTGCCAGGGAAGTAACTGAGATTTGCCTGGGAAGCTGTAGGGGTGCGTATCCGAGCCCACGCATCTCCGGGCAAAGGGAAAGAGGCAGAGAGCGGAAAGCAGGCAGCGGCTCTGGGTCCCTGCTGGCTGCCTGCACTTCGGGTTGTTTTACAGTTGATTTATACGTGTAACAGGCAATGTTTCTCTGCTGTCACTGACATTAGGAGCTGAAATGCTGCAGAGACGAATGGCCATTTGTCACCGCAAATGAAGTCTGCTTGCTCTCTTTTTTGCCTTTCCATTTTCAGCTGGCCAAGCGGAGGGCAGCGGGGAAAGGGCGGCAGCGAGGAGCGCGCTCGCTCGGCAGGGCAGGCTCGCTGCTCTTCCCAGGTCACGAAGGAAACCCCTTCCCCTCGCCTACACCCACCCAACCACACACAGCCAAGGGGGGCTAGTGGGGAAGCGCTTGCTGGAAGATGGGCAACCAGCCCAGGGGTCTTCTGGGCTGCTGGGAGTAGCTTCTCCTCCTTCCCCACGATGTCGGGCTGGGCAGAAGATCAGCGATCTCCCGTTGCCTCGGCCCCCGTGGTTTTAGCTGCTCGCCTCCCTGCCGGGAAGGAGCTGCAGGCACTGCTCTGCCCGGCCGGCCATGCTCGGCCGTCTCTGGCAACGGCTGGTGGGAAGCCTCGTGCCATCCTTCAGCGACCGCTCGCCCTGCCCACGCACTCCCCTGTTCATCCCGATCTCATAAACCTCCCAATTTGTCCTTAGCACCCTGGAAACCCATCGCCCCTCAAAACGCACGGCACAAAACCTGCACGTACTGGCACAAAGGGGCATTTTGCAGCACTGAGCAAGGGGGGAGCCCACAAAAGTCTCCTTTCACGAGGACGTCATTCAGCGGCCACCAAAGAACTGGGCACTCCGTGTGGCTGGCCAGGCTTTCTTCAAAAAGCCATCCCTAACCCCTGTGGGGAAATACCCATGCAGAGCTCCCAGGCAAGGGGGAAAAAAGGAAGAAAAGGAAAGGAGGAATTCATTAGCAAGGAAAGCAGACTTTTCGTCTGCGGCACGTGGGACAGTTGGAGAGGCACGGCGCAGACGGGCAGAGGGCTGCGTCTCGAAGGTGAGCAGCGACAGCAGGAGGAGCTGGTACTTTAAGAGGGTTGTTAAAAGTTTGGGATCAGCTGGGAGGGCAATCTGGATTTCAGCACTAATTGCATCCATTCTGATTTATCATACAAGATTCAACTCCTGGCATTTTGCGTTCCCTCCGAAATGCTGGCATAGCTGGAAGTTGGGGAAAGAGGAGATGCAGTAACAATCTCATTGTTTAGTGTCTGATGGCCTGACTAGCTAAACATCTGCTTGAAATATTAATAACTGTCAGATGGGAACAGCTCAGGGGCTCTATACAGTTTCACACCATCTGTTTGTAGAGTAAACACACTTACGCACAGGCGCATACACCCAACCCTTTTGTCAGGGCTTTTGTTCTCTGGGATAGGCATGCCTGTGCGGATGGGAGACCAGGGGCTGTGTCCCGGGAGAGCGAGGCAAGCAGGGGGCCAGGAGGGCAGCCGGAGAGGGAGCCAAGAAAATTCATCTACGACTAATGATAGCAGTGGTAAGGCACTCAAAGCCTAGCAGGGGTGTTGCTGCTCCCCGGTTTGATATTTCCCATCCCAGCGGAGCTTTGCTTCCTATTTTGATCGTTTTTCAGTGCAGGGTTTTGTTCTGCTTCTTGCTGTGCCCCACACTGGCACTGACATCGACTGACATCGCCCTCACGCCCTGGGAAATGTAGTTTCTCACCAGGGATTTTTGGGTGCTCCCACCAACCTACGCGGGAGGGACGAGCCCTACAGAAATACCCCGCTATCATCACCACCTCTGTCTGCTGCACCACCTTTCTGCTGCCAGCCATTTAACACCACACTCTGCTAAATACAGTCATTCCCCTCTTTTTCCAACCTTCACCCTTTTCTTGGCTCAACTGTCCTCAGTTTGCTTGAGGAAGATGACGCTTCCAAACCGGGCAGTGAGAAAAGATAAATGTCGTGCGTTTACTCTCACTGATGAAGCGACCAAGTTCAGTCGGTACCAGAGCATCTTCTCCCATAAGATGTAAGGTAAGCGAGAGGCAGTGAATATGTGATAGGACACAAGCCATGTACACAGCTGAAATGCTCAGTGGATCCCGTGCGGCGAGGAGGAGGGAGAAGCAAGACTATGACCACTGGGATCAGTATCTGCAGGAGAAGCTGCTGTCTGCAGAGGAGACCTTTTAGTGCAGGACTCTCCTGAAGTTCCCGATGTGGTGGAAACCGCACACACGTCTTCCAGAGACCAGGAAAGGTCAAGACATCTCCTCCAAAAGCCCACGGGAGGGCTACGGTCCACCCCAACGCCAGCATCTCCCACCCCTCCCCTGGTGACGGGCACCGCGGAGCCACATGCGCCCCAAGGACTTGGCAAAGAGAGCCAGGATGCTCCTACTCACGTGGACCTGGAGGATGGTGGTGCCCACGGTGGTGTTCTCGAAGAGGCTGACGTTGTACAGGGCCCTGCTGAAAACGGGACGGTTGTCGTTCTCGTTGATGAGGTTAATCTTCACGCGTGCGAAGCCGACGTGGTCTGGGACGCTCTCGTTTGCAAAGAGCTGGGCAGAGACAGGAGGCGAAGGGGCGGGTTGGAGACGCTGTTTGCGAAGCCTGGGAGAGTTATCTATTCTTCTTTAACGGAGAAAACAACGCTCTCCTGAGCTCCCTCACCAGATGAGCCAGCTCAGCGCTAACCACCAAAGCATGGGTGTTCAAAAAAATAGAAGAGAGCCCCTTCCCTCTCCCCCAGGAGCTGCTCAGCTCTGGATGACTTCAGCCCTTGGGTGAGCAAACCACCCTCCACCACCTGCCCCGGGCAGTCCCAGCCTCCGCCTGGCAAACTGGAGAACCAGGATCTGCCACCCCACCGCAGCCTGGAGCAAGGGTAGGAAGGCTTTTGCTCATCTTTCTCCACCAACGCGTGAAAGCCCTCTGCCAGGACTAACGCCGCTGGTGTGGGAAGAGCCTGCTTTGCCTTCCTTGAGAATTTACAGCTCGGGCAGAGAGCGGGACAAAGCTGGAGCAGGAAGCTGGGGAGAGCTTTGGTGCCTGATAGGTGCGCTTAAAACAAAGTTTTACGCTCTATAAAGCTTTTACAGCCCTGTGACATAGCAAGGGGGAACGCACTCTGCTTAAGCTCTTGCAGCTGAGCTGTTGGATGCGGGAAAGAGAGAGAAGGTGCAGAGCAAATCTCTTCCCCACCTCCTCCTTTTCCTTTATTATTATTTCCATTTTTTGGCCATTTTGTAATGCTCTGGAACTTCACAGTGTGGATTAGAGAGAGGAAGAGAGAAGCCTAGTTAATGGTCACTCTTAAAAATACGGACATCTCACGGAGCACAGGGCTGCAGCCTTACCGAAAATTCGTAGCGAGGAATGGTCTCAAAGTCCAGCGGCACCGCCACGCGCACGCGGATGTCCGCCTTCCCCTGGATGGAGGTCGGCGAGATGATGAAGTGGTTGGAGTTGTTGCCGACCAGGTAAACCTCAAAAATACTGTTGGGTCCCTGGGAAGGGAGAGAGGAAGGTTGACAGTGACGAAGGAGGAAGGACCTGGCGCAGCGGTGGGGTAAGGCTGCGGGTAAGACTGCGCAGGGCGAGCACGGGACAAAAGCACCAACCTGACTGCAAAGCCTGGGCATCAGGCGCAAACCTGCCAGTGCCAGCAGCTTGGGCACAGCCCTTCGCCTTCACACATGTAAAAATGCAATTACCGGAGATACAGGGGAGTGTTTCTCTGCTTGGGTTTAGTTAACCGAGGCATAAGGTTCGGCACCGACCTTAAGCACTCTTCGTTGCCTTTTATTACACTTACCGAGTTACAACGCGTGTGATTTCTACAAATCTTCTTTTCATGTGCCCCCATTTTATGTGCACACGAAAGGAATGCATCTCTGGGATGAACCTGCACGGCATACAGCTGGAGGGAAAATCCCTTTTACCGTTTCAAGATCCACGTACCGCACAGGGTATCACACACCGGGATTTCATTGCCTCGTGCCGGGTGGGGGAACAGCGTGAGTGCCTCTCCCAGGCAGAGGGCTCTTTCCAGTAAGACAGCTCAAAATGGGAACTGGAGAACTCAGCCTCTCCCAAGACCTGGCCGGCAAAACAGCAGGACCACCGACATACCGACAGCAGCATTTTAGGACACTCGCTCCGGGCCCGGCACCCCTTCCCAAAGCACGGCCCAGCAGAGCACGTGAAAAAGAAGTTCAGAAGCTGCCAGAGCCAAATTTCCAATTTTCACCGAATGACCTCCCTCCTGTCAGAAAAAAGGACCAATTAAATGCACGAAGGAGCACTAATAGCAAAAGCTGGCTAAGCATGACCGCCGAGAGCCGGCGACACGAGCAGAATCCCTTTCTTGCCCTCCTCCTCGCACCGCCCAGCAGCCCATGGAGCTGGGGGCAAGCTGAGCATCTCCGGCAGAGCCACACCGCAGGAGCAAGCCCCGAGGGCACCCACGGAGCCACACCAGCAAGCCCCGAGGGCACCCATCGCCTCAGGAGCCCAGCAATGGTCAGCTGGTGGACCACAGAGAGCGAGCATCCCTAGAGAGGGAACAAAAGGGACCCATCTTGGGGCAGACTTAGCTCCTTCCAAAAGCTGTTTTGCTGGCAAACTGGGAAGTGCCAACCCCGGCACGAGTGAAGGATGCTCCCCGACACCGGTACAGAGCCTGGGAGGGAGGGAGCAGAGAACACGGAGAATGGCAGGAGGAAGCATCACTCCCCGAGCTGTTACTTCTTACCCTGTCCTTAAGATGTCAGTTTATAACAGATGACCATTTTCCACCAGCGACAAAAAGCCATTTCATTGAGGAATTTCTGCCCAGCTCTGCTGCCGAGCCCTCGGTGTCTCTCCCAGCGCCCGGTGCCCTCCCTGCAGTACACGAAAGCACCTTTCGTGGCGGCAAGATGCAAGGGATTTTCTTGGAAGCCAAAGAGGAGTGAGTTTGTCGGAGGCATGAGATAAAAGTTGAAACATCAAAAGAAACCCAAGTATTTGTGGGAAGAGAGCTGGGTGGATTAATTCCCCTCCAGCCGGTGAAGGAGATCAGCCTCCAGATACCCACCATCCCTAATTAGCAGCCCCTTGAGTGCCTCAGTCTCCCCATGTGAGGTCTGGAGAAGGGGAATACATCTGCTTCTCGGGAGGGCTGCTGTGAGTTGCCATTATATATATTTATTCGGCTATTTATTTTTTTTGTTTCTGCCCCCATGCTGCTTTCCTTGCTCCCGGTTCCGGGAGCCTGCGAGCCCCCTGCGGATGGCTGAAAGCAAATCTGAATATTCAAATTGTTATCAGCTGCCCAGCAGAAGGGGCTGGCTCAGCCCAGCTCACAGCTAGTACCCCCCGCTCCGGAGGAAGCCACGGGGAGCTGCTTATATTTTCCTCACCCCTTCCTACCTGCTTCTGCCACCCAGAGCAAACAACAGCCCTGAAACGTGTTCGCAAAGAAGAAAAACAAGCGCTGTCTCCCCGGGCTCGCTAAAGTCCTGGTGTGCAGCGGTGGGCTCACGGCCGAGCATCATCCCTTTGCGGTGCCGAGGATGAGCACGGGATGTACGGGTGCGCTATCGGTAGCGACCTGCTTTACCTGCTCGTTTCCCCCTTCCAACCCCTTGCCCACCAGCTCCTGTACTGCTCGAGTTTTTTCCCCCATCACTGAAAACAACTTGGCTCCTTTGCCTTCCTTTAGAGGCACAAATTAACGAGCAGCCTGCCAAAGCTTAGCAACCCTACAGTAATAAACCCGTCTGCACGCACCCTCCATCCGAAACAAATTGAGCCATAAAGAAACGGGCTTTGGAGGGAAGTTCGCTATAATACAAAGGCAGGACATGGCCACACGTTTCCCAGCTCGCCTCGTCCCGTGCCAGCGCGCGGGGCCAGCGCTCGCTGGGGCTCGAGGCTGCCGCCCGCTGCCTCCTTCCCGGCAATCAAACCTCCTCCCAGCCGTAGCCGATGCTGCAACTGATGGAAATTTCATGTCAATTCAGCTAAAAGACAATCGTAGCCGCAGTTGGGCATAATTATTACTTTGTTCTTCGTGTGTGTATTTCTCGGAGCGTGTAATAGGAGCCGCATCGTGTCCCTGCTGCCACAATGCCAGCATCAACCTCATGCCCATACCCGACTTCCAAAAAAGCGACCGCGGACTGATCTACCCCAAACGCTTCATATTTGAGCAATTTGCGACGGACCTGTTTGCCAGCTCCACGTGCCCAACATCCCTCTTAAATTCCAGGGGCCTGGAGCAGAGGGGAGACCCTCCCTGGGCACAGCTAGCACAGCACAGATGGGCAGGCAAGGGCCGAAGCTCAGGTCCGAGGCTGTGAGGTGCTAGGAGGTGGGTACGTGTGTCCCTCCAGAGGTCCCCGGCACCGTGTGGGACCTGCTCACACACCTGCTAGGAATCACAGCCAAAAGGCTGCTCTCCCGACCCACTAGACGTGCTCACAGGGCACGGTTCACCACGAATCAGGGAATCCCTTCTCACATCAGGAGGCCAGGAGCAGCCACATCAGCTGTTCCAGCTTTGACTGAGGATGGATCATAAGCTTTATCCGTGCTTTTTCACCCGACATCGCCCACTGGCTTCATCCACCAGTCCTGCTCCCACCCGGCCCCTTCCCCACGGGAGCACACGTGGAAACGCTTCTAGAAACCATTCAGCCTTCCACCAGCCAAAGCAAGTATTTAGCGTCACTTACCCATGGCTACACTAAAACTCAAAGTAAAAAAAAAACCCCACAACCCAAACCCCTAGGCAAGCGAACAACCCTTCCTCAACCATACCACTCCCTGAAACCACCGAGGTGCACAGGTAGGTCGGTGGCCTGCAATCATTGTCAGCACAAAGTGAGCTAGATTTGGGAATAGCAGCCTGGGATCCTCAGTTCTCTTCATGCTGCCTCGGTACAGGGCCGCCTTCGGTCCCCTCTACCCTAGCCCAGCTGCAGCTTGCTTTTCCAAAATGGAGAGCCCTGCCTTTCTGAAGCACAAAATCCAGTGTAACTCCAGCTTTCCTCCCAGCCGCTTTCTAGGCATGGGCTATTACCTACAAAAAGCTGAGGAGTGTTTAATATCCCTCATTCTGGCAAGTTTGCGAAGAAAGGAAAGCGCTAAGAGTTCAGGAGTAGTGGAGGAGGAAGGGGAAAAAGAAAAGAGTTTTTTTTTTTTTAAAAAAGCAATTAGTGCCTCTTTGTATGGCTTGGATACCTTATGCCTGGTTCTAGCTAGTCAGAGACAAATAATGCTTAATCCTTCCTTTGAAAACACAAGGCCTAAAGAGGTTTACTCTCTCCACCCACTTCAAGGCATTTAACTCGAGTGCTCTGAATAGCCTCTCCGGAGTCGCCTGCCTCTCTCCCGCTGCCCAGCCAGCCCGCTCAGGCTCCCAGCACCCATTGCTCGGCCAGCACCCATTGCCCGCCCAGCACCCATTGCCCGCCCAGCACCCGAGCACGACAGCACTAATAACCCATTTGAGGGCTCACTGGGCCCGGGCGCTTGCCCCCCCTGCATCCCTAAGGACCTCGCTGGGGTCACAGGTGATGCAGGATGCCTGGAGCAAAAGGGTCCCCAGCCTTTCTGATCCTCCTCCCCACGCTGGCAGCCCTTTTCTCCCGTCTTTCTGTCTGTCCTAAGTGTCAGTCCTTGCCCGCTCGCCCCCTCCCCGAGTTTTCTCCTTCCCTGCTCTCCCCAGGTTATCTGCTGAATTCCACACACGCCTGCACAGACGGGATCAATCCGAGGCTGCCTCGCCTTCAGCTTATCTCTGCTCCAAATGATTGATTTTCCCTCTTTAAGGGTAATTTGCTGGTGAATTCCATGTATTGCAAAAACCCCTGTGAAATCTAATTCAGCCCGACTGGCAGCTGGCACTTTTGGGAGAGAATACTCGAGCGCCGTCAATTCCCCTTACAGTTCCTTACCGTGTAGATCATATTTATAGTGCACGTGTCTGTCATATGCATATATATGCTACGGATGATTCATATATTGCACCTGCACATGCATGGGCACATATGAAATCCCCATGCGAGTCTCTGATGTGGCTTTATGCCACAAATACCCTGTATTCCCATGGTCTAGATTTTCTTTTTTTTAAAACCCCCATTTATCTTCCTCAATATGCTTATTTTGGAGAATCGTTTCAAAATTATTTTAAAATGTCAGACCATCATACTTGTGCTTTATACAGCTTCTGCCCTTTTCTTCCTCTTCAGTCAGCCGTGTCAAGGAAAATCAAGTGAAAGCCATGGCAGAAGAGCTGGTTTCTCTGGCGTGCCCTGGGAAAGTACGCTGCCGTTTCTCTTAATATACCTCCGTGGATATTGCAGCGATAGGAAGCTCAAATGGGAGGTGCCCTAAAGGATGCCCTGCTCCTTTTCCGGCAAGGCCAAGCCTGTGCCTTCTCCCCAAAATACTGCAGCAAGCCACCTGGCTGTAAAACACCAGCGTAGCCAGAAAGGATACCCACGTCCTCCACCTCAGCCAGCCTTGGAGCAGATGAGCCTGAGCTAACCAGCCCTCCGAATTAACGCAAACATGTTCCACAGCTCGGGGCTCTCGCTCTCAACCTGGAAACAATCCTTGCTGCAAAAGTGGATAATTCAAGGCTTTAATCTTCCGTCTCATACACAGGATTTATTCATCCCTGCTGATCTATCGCAATGCGAATGAGAGGAGAATCCAACACCAGCCTGGGAGCGTATATACATACCGGTCTTCTGTGGTGTCCAGGTGAGCATAGGCTCAGTCTAAATACCGGGCAACTGTCACAGATTTTCATGAACAGCTCTCAAACGGCTTTGGAAAGGTATTCAATTGGTTTGCTGTCTGTCTGGCAGAGAGAGAAACTCAGCTGCACAGTGGTTAATGCTTTTTTCTTGCTTCACAAAAGGCCGGGTCCAAAACCCTATGCAAACCCTGTGTATCAATTTCTCCCGCGTTCAAGTGTTTTTGATGGAGCATGCAAAAAGGAAAACCAGCACACCCGGTTAACACCTCATAGCTGTACCCCAAATCCACGTCTGGGGTCATCTCAGCTCAACCTGGGTGCATCCTCTTAGATGCTCCCCATGCCCCCTTCGCACCCCCAGCCAGCTCCTCTTGGAGCAAGACCGTGACCAAGTTTGAGGGACGGCAGCTGGGAGTTTGCAAGGGACCGACTCAGAGGAACTGGTTTCTCCTTGGAGGTACCTCGCTTAGGTACCTTGTCTGAGATGTTAACGCCAGCCAAGCTCCAGAAAGGCACTTAAACACAGAGGTAAATTCGAGCGCATGCTTTCAAGCGTGGTCTTGTGTGCAACGTAAATACATTTTTAAGTGCTTTGCTGAATCGCTTAATCTAACTCCTTCTAAAAGCAATCATTTAAGTTTCTGCAAAACACACCAGAAGAAAGACCAAAACCCCACCATTTAAAAAGGCCGCGTGGGCCTGGTTACAAAACACCTTCTTGTTTAATGGCCTTGGCAGCCCACGCAGTGTGTTTTAAGGGCCAGACCCACATGAAACCCCTTTCCCCAGCCTTACAAAGGCACAACTGGGGTGCGACGGCAGGCAGGTTCCCCAGAGCTGCCCAACTCCACAGGACCCCTGTGTGGGGCAAGGTTCAGGCGTGGGCCGCTCCATCCAAGCAGGACATCAACAAGCGTGAGGGCTGAAGGAACAGCGTCAAAATTTGCTGGAGGAGCCAAGGACAAGGCTGGATGGCTTGGCTCAAGAAAGAAGCCAACCTGCCAAGGGGCTTTCCCAGAACTTAATGACGTAGGTTAGGAGGCAGGAGACAAAACTCGGGTAAAATGATCTTCCCAAAGACTCTAGCTTTGATTTCGTATGTCTCTATCCATCTGCTCTCATTTATTTATTTAGCTGCTCTCCCCGGAGACATATATAATCTCTTCTTGTTTTCCTTTGCCCCTTACACAAATGAATCGTGTCATCTCCAGCATGAAGGCCGTGTTGGCGAAATAGCTTCTGTCAGCCACGTCCTCAGTCACATCCCTGCCTGAAGACCTCGGTCCTCGCCGCCCCATCCCTCCGCCCCTGCACCCACAGAGAGCCGAGAGAGCCTGGCACCATCTCAGTTACCTCAAACTCAGACGGTTTGTAAAAGCCTCGCGACTCTCACGAGGTACTTGAGCATCCAAAATACCACCTTCAGGCAACTACCTTCCCTTTCTGTGAGTTTTTTACTGAAAGTTTGGGGGTCTTGGGACTTGTATATATACACTGCCTGGGAAGCAGTGCTAGAACAAGCCTGGCTGCAGATGCAGTCCCACTTCTATCTCACATACATCTTTTTCACGACCTGTGTATCCTCTCCCCAGTTTCCCCCCCCCCAAAAGTGCTACTTTGATGGTTAATCCAGTTGCAAGCATCCACGAGGGAAAATAAGAGAGATCCACTGCGGGACAGTGCAGAAAAAAAACCCCAATTGCTTATAACTTTCCTCCCTCCAGGTATTCCAAGACATCAGCTCTTCTGTGTTTCTTATGAGTGAAAATAATGCTACGGTCAAAGCAATCTGGGCTAATACGACGGTCTCCAAAGACACGTATGGTAAAACTCCTTCAGACCCTCTTAGTGCAAGAGGTCCTCTCTCAGCAGTTTTAAAAATCTCAGCCAATTCTTTCAGGGAAATCTCAGGAAGTTAAAGAAATACATCAAAAGAATGAGTCTCTTTTTTTGCTGGCGCGATTGGGAAGGCAAGGCTATTTTTTATTCTCCCATTTTAAAATTAGCAAGGCTGAAAAGTGAATTCTTGAATGGGAGTCACTCCAGTAAAATGAGCTTTTAACCAGAAATAATGACAGATCCTTCATCCTTCTGGCACAAACAGGAGTGTTACAATGCCCTTCAAGAACGGATCTGCTGACATCTCTCAGAAAGCACGACAGCGGCTCTATTCAGAAACTATCCTAAGCATCTGTCATATCCATATCTTCTTTATTAGCAATTGACATTTTCAAGAAAAAACAGTCTCTTTATCTGCTTAATAGCTCATCTGCACCTCTTCAGGCTGAACTCATAACTCCTGGATGGTGACATCATGTCACAAGTAGATTATTAGTTCTGTGTCATAATCACTTCACATGAAAAAAAAAGGGATTTCTGGGTGGCTTTATGAGGCGCGGTGAACTCCACCCAGGGCTGGGGAAAAGCAAATCCATCATTTCAGGCAGCAAAGGCATCTTAGAAGATGCACATTTTAACTGACCTGCCGGGATTTTGGGGGGTGGGGGGAGATCTTCCGTTTCGTATTCCTCGCTGCTGTCACATCGTTTACCTGAAGCACCAGGAAAACATCCTGACGGTGCCATTTATTCCGACAAACCCTCTCCCCTTGTCTCTCGCTTGGCCTGAAGAGGAATAGGGACGGCAGGAGCTTGTAGCCAGAGCCTTTCCGAGGGATTTCGGAAAGTTCACCATGAGGTGTCAGCACTTGTTCGAAGCAGACACCACGCAGCGTGGCGGGGTTGGAGGGTACCAGCACACAGAAGCAGCCAGACGTGAACTGCACAAGTCAAATAATCAGAGTAATTGAAGGCTGCAAGCCCAAGGCTGGAAACCACGCTGCAATCCCTACGCGGCATGGACCGGCGCGTAACAAATAGGAGCTCCATTAACACGAGGGAGGAACAAGCCTCCGATGCTCCCGGCTCGTTCGCAGTGACGAACTGGTATCCCAGTCCCCCCCCAAGCTTCCTCCAGCCCCACGCTAGCGGGTATCTCTTACCTCCCCCCTGACAGCAGCAATACCCGTCCCCACCGGGGCAGAGAGCCCGGAGGTCCTTTCTTTCCCCTCCCTGGCAGGTCCCCTGGGAGCCCAGCAGAAATCCTCCTCCCTTTCTAAAACAGACTGGCAAAGGACTGCCCAACAAGAGCCCTCGGAAGTGGGCGAGAATCAGCTTCCCGCACAATCCTGTTTTCTGGCTCTCAGTGGCTGTGCGCTCCTGACTGCATTAAAGCACGTGCCGTGCCTGCGCTCTGGGGAGGGCATCTGCACTCGGGGTGCCCAGCAAGCAGAGCAACGGCAGCAGTAAGAGCTGAAAAAGTGGGTAGCAGGACATAACCATGCACCTCATCACAGGGTCATCAGCGACTTGTCCTTCCCTGCACCCCCCATAACCACACCAGTGCTACCCTGCAAAGGATGGACGGAAGCGCCCGCGGCACGGGATACCTCACCTCATCTTTGTCCTGCACCTGGATGAAGAGGGGAAGGGCAAAGCCCACCTGGGCCAGCTCTGGGATGGCCACGCTGTACTCCGAGCTGTTGAATTCGGGTGCGTTGTCGTTGATGTCAATGACTAGGATGTTGAAGGTGGTGGTGACGGTGGCGTTAGAGGGTGTGCGGTCATCGTTCAGCTCTGTCCCCTGCAAGGAGAGAAAACAACAGGGCAGCCTGTATTTTTCAAAGAATAAATGTAAAAGAAGGTGTGCATGCCAGGATTAGAGACTCTTGCAGCTTTTGCTTCCTCCGCTTTGCCAAGGAAGGATGCTTAGCTGGTTCTGCCATTGCCCCTTAACCTTGAGCACCTTTCCACACCGCTGGCCCATTAACACACACAGATGTTGACCCAGCTCTTCCATCACCCATGCTTCAGACCCAGAGCACTCTTGCAAACCTTCCCAGGGGATTAACATTTCCCTTGGGATGGCTGTGGCCAAGTTCTCCCTTGCCCCTATCATGCAACAGGTTGTGAGGACTCGGAGTCATGCTAGGGGATGAGCAGGCGATTTCCCTGCCACAAGCATTTAAACCATAAAATCGCCTTGTGAGATGTGGTGTGGGGGACAGTCCTCAAAATAAGGGCAGCCACGATGGAGCAAAGAGCACTGCTGTTTTCTCCTCTGCCATCTCCTGAGTTGGGACCAGGAGCAGGGAGCTAACCACCACAGTACTACTTCAGGGACAGAAAACTAGGGCAACAGAGGAAAACAAGATTTAGACCTTAAAATAGGTTTGGCAACATGTGTCTAAATACAGAGCTGAGTCATGACTCCGTATCACACCTCTGTCTCAAGAAGGACTTTAATTTTGCTTTCCCAAAAGGAAAGAGTGCAGATTTTATTGCCAGAGAAGCAAGACTTGTGAAACAGCCTTTTCAAGCAGAGTCCCTCCTCTTGTCCTTTGGATAATCTTGCTTTGCTGTGGGCACAGAAAAGCAACATTAACACGACCCACAAGGCTCATTGCTATTCACCGCTTCTGCACACAACAGCAGAACAGCCTGATCCGAACAAGGAGCAATCCAGCTGTATTTTCACTGCGTGCTCCAGGACGAGAGCAGCAGAGAACATACTGGGTCCTGGGGATGCAGGACTCGGAGAGTTGGCATCTGTGGGAGGATGCAAAGTTTGTGGGGAGAGGAAATAAAAATCTATCATCGGATCAACTGAATGTTGTTGGAACTCCATTATCATGCAGGCACGAAAACGGGCAAGTTTTCAGGTTCACAAACCTTTCCAAGATTAAACAGATATTTTTGTCCCTATTAAAACCAGACAATCCTCCCTCTCTCGATTTTTACTGAATTGAAACTATCAAAGTCCAAACCAAGAGATACCAGGGGTGGATGCGTATCTCTTCCCCACGCATAAAGCCCCACAGTACGACCTGTGCCTGGGACCAAGAGGGGTAACTTTTTGCCCCTTTGCCCCCCCCGACAAAGCATTGCCAAAACGAGAAGGTGATGCGCTGCCTGCTGCCCTCCCAATCAATGACCCTTCCTACAATGCTGATTTTTTCCCCAGCCCAGCCGAATCTATACTTCTAAATGTGTTTCCAACCAGCTGCCCAGCTTGGTATTGATTTTAATTACAGGGCTGCGAGCAGAGCCGGGGAGCTGCTCTCAGGTGGGCTGGTGGGGCTGGAAGACCACGCTCCAGTGCTTTTCCTTGACGAGGCAACTTTCAGCATCACTGCCTCCCCGTGCCTGCCTGCACCGGGCAGATGCAGAAGATGCCCTGTTACACCGCTGCCCGCTGACATGACAAAATGTTCCTGTTTTTCTGGGGTTTGGGGGGGGGGGGGGGAAACAGGCACAAGTGGGTGCCTGAATGTAGATGTCGCGTGCTATTCGCAATCCCAGGGCACCTGCGTGCTGCCAGCAGATACAACCCCAGGCAGATCTAGTTGGAGACCAGGCAGGGCACCAAAAATGACTTTTTACATCCATATAGAGGCACCCACGTTTTGGGCCACCATACGAGGGGGCTGCGTTAAACATCTCGCTCGGCTTGGCTGGGGAACAGCACATCACAGCTCTGGGTGCCCACAGGAGCAACGTGTCCCAGGTTTGCGCCTTGACCTCGAAGGAGCTGTCCCCAAGCAGGATGCCCTCCCCAGCCTGCTCTCCCAAGTGTGTCTCCTGGATGGAGGAGGTCTCACCTTCACCGTGAGGATGAATCCAGCGCTATAGAAGGGATTTTCCCGGTCCAGCGGCCCATTCAGGGTTAAGGCTCCGCTGATGTAGTCCAGCGCAAAGATGCTGTTGGTGTTCCCTGAGAAAAATAACAGGCAGCGTGAGCACAAGCAGCTGGTACAGCCGATGCCAAATGGTGCTGGGGGTAAGGCAGACAGAAGAGCGGGAGGACACGAGCCTCTTCCTCCGCTCATCTCCATGCATGACTGGACCCGGTGCTTGAAAGAGAGGTTTTAGAGAGCAGACCCGCTGCCAGGCCAGGAGCTCCAAGCTGGGCACAGGCTGCAGTGCCCTCCGTGAACCCTGTGCGTTATCTCAACGTGCTTTAAAACGTAATGGCTGTAATGGTCCTCTCCTCCTCTCACCCGCCCCAGCTCAGGGCTCACGACGGTGCTTTCCTTCCAGCAGCCGATAAAGTCACAAATGCTGCAGGCAGCTGAAGAATTCCAAAAGGTTTTGGTTATTAAAATATGCAACAGCACTGCTGAAACCCTGACCGAATTCAGGTGCTCCCCTCTGAACAACCGCCTGCATTCGCAGGGCACCGTGTCCCTGGGGTGGGCATGGCCTCTCTTAAAATACAAGTTAAGGGACGTCAGTCCAGGTTAATCAGAGGAAGGCACAGACGGACCAAGCTCACAAGTAATTCTTCACATGACAAGCGGTAGTAAAACTGCGGGGCCTCTTGCCAGAGGATGCTGAGGATGATAAAAGTCCGCACATATTCAAGGAGAGGCAGGGGAGGTTAATGAAAGAATAAAAATCTATCAAGTAACAGAGAAGCCACATGCAGCTCAGGAATTTTCTTAGCTAGACACATGTGGTGCCAGGGGGAGTATTAGGGTAAGTACTATAGGCACTTGCCCTGCTTTTATGCTCTTGCCAGACGCATTGACCCCATGCAGCTGCCTTGTTTTCCTCTACTTGAGCCAAATTTGGCCTCTGGGCTGCTCCTTACGTGCAAGCAACCAGACAGGGTGCCATGGAGGGCTGTGCTGCCTCCACTGAGCATCCTTTCCTCAGCTTGACTCCTCCTCTGGAATTAGACGCCCAGAGAGGATCAAGACAACGCTTGAGCCTCGCGGCCAGCAGACGCTGAAAAGACGAACGTCGTGCACCGGGAATGCCCCTGCAACAGTCCCAGGTCCTCTCTCTGTCAGCCAGACAAAAGAAAGCAGTTGGTATGTGGAGCCTGGGATACCTGATGCCGGCCCGACACAATACCAGAGGAGGCCGCTGAATTAGCGATGACCAGGGAGGTTATACACAGGCATATGGCCACCCACACCGCTCCCCTCATCGTCTCACGGTATGCAGAACCCCCTGATCCAGTCCCATTGCAGGTACGCTATATTCATCCCAGTCAAAAATAAAAAAAACCCACCTGTCTTCTCAATATGTCTCAGCATGAACGAAACACACACAACATTTGTCATTTCCGTGGAAGGGAGCTGCATACAGATCTGCTGCTGCAGAAACTTGTTTCCCATCACTCAGCATCCACCTCGCTCCCTTCCAATCCCCCCCCGCCCCGTTGAACCACGGCTGCACCTTTCGCGGGATGGCCAAAGCCTCCAGGTCCGGCTCTCCCCTCCCTCCCAGCCCTGGGAGCCACCCTGGCCTTCACGAGCCACTGGCCGCCAGCATCTCCTCTCTCTCCCGGAGCCCTAAGTGCCACAACATCTTTCTCCCCCATTACCGAGCCTTTATACCTTCCTTTCGGAGCGAATGCCTCCCATTTCTGTCCTTGGTCCTTTCTCCATCCGAAATGGCCCATTGACTGCTAGCCAGCTTAATGAACTGACGCATGGCCACTTAAAATATTAGCAGCAGCAGCCTTGCTTTTTTTTCACCTAACGCGCTGCGATACATGAAATCTCTAGTCTCCTCCCTTGGACGATTCCCCTCTTTTCATCTTGACTTCCCACCTTTGCTCTGTAATTTATAGCTGACTCTTTAGAAGACTTCTTCCGATACCTGCTTTGAAGGACACTTACCGAGATGTATTGAATCGTGCTGCAAGGCATTTAAATGCTCCGGGATGCCACGTTGCCATGGTAAAGTTTATGCATCGGGGCGATCTTAGTACGCTCCCTCTAATATAAAGTGTAATAAAGTACCTTTTTAATCACAAAATACTGTTCTGCTAACAGGAACCTGTAAATGTGGAGATCAATGGATTTTAGTGGAAACAGGTCAATAGGGCAGGAATTTGACACAACAGACTAAACACAGCGCTGCGCTCTGTGTCTTAAAAATGGTTATGCGTTTCATATTTGACCACAGTCATTTTTCGAAGGTTGGACGAATAAATTAGGGACCCAAATACCCTCCCAGGCTGCACATCAGAGGCTTTTCTCTAGCTCAGCCTCCCCAGCATTGCTCAGATGGCAGATATGCATCTGATGCCCTCCCGGGCGCCTTTCTGCCAGCAGAGAATTGCCGGCTTTGCAAATTAGCCTCCGAAAGGAAAGGGGTGTCTCCAAACTCCGTCCCTCAGAGGCCTTTTGTAATTTCCTCTACAATGCCTCTCCAACCACCGCTTCTTTATTCCTCTGACCAGCGATCCCCGCTGAAGTACTCACACTGCCGAACAACGCACATTCCCCCGAGACGCTTTCGTTGCAAAAATCTCTCTAATCATCTTCACATGTCTTCACTTTCCCCAGAGCAAGGCGGGGGTGGGGGGAAAGGTGGGAGCAAACCAGCCAGTTTTGTCTTTCCCTCGCCCCGAGTCCCTCGCTCTCCCCACACCTCTGTATAATTTCTCATCCCCGCCTGGTTCTCCCGTTAACTCTCCATCACCTTCCTGACCCAGGAAAAAGCCGAGCCTGAGTTAAGCGCAGCTTAGTCTGCAGCTGCCGGTGCAGACGGCCACACCGACTGATGGCTTTCAACCCGTTTGCCTGCTCCACTGCTCTCCCAGCGCTTTCTCCGTCCTGCTCCCGGTTGCACCGGTGGCGGCGGAGGCGGGGGGAAGCCACGAGCTGAGCCAGCTCCTCGTCGCGCTGCCCCAGCGCTCCGGCCGACGGCTCGCACTCTGCAACCTGTTTTAATGACGCAGACAGGAACTATCGTGGCCACACTTGACAGGGAAGCCAGGCGACCCCCAAGAAGGTGCCCCCGCTTCCCCCCCCACCTCCTCGCTGGCCCCCTCGCATGCTCTGACCTGAGCAGCGCTCACGCCATGGCACACACACAACCTTCTGCTCTGTGCCGGGCAGGCAACGAAACGATCGCTCCCTTGGCTCAGGAGTTACGAGCTGCTGGAGGTGTCCCTGCTTGAGCCATCTACTGCCTAGCCTGAACTCTGGTCTGAGCCACCAAAGCATTTCTAGATGGAGACTAAGGACTTCATTTCCACGCCTCTGGTTTGAGAAGGAAGACCGAAACCACGCTTTGGTTTCTGCTAAACAGAGGCTTACACATCCTCCACCTCCTTCCCCATCCAGACGAGGATGCGGCACGTTCACAGAGAACCAGGCAATCCGGCTCCGTTGCACAGAGCAGGCGAAGCTCCGGCGTAAGCGGGTCTTTCACCAGCAAAGGAGGAGGTCTGCTCTCAAGCGCTGGGAAAGCAAAGACGGCTTTAAGAAAAGCAGAGCAGGGAGCCGAAAGTAAACGTGAGGCTGCCTAGGAGGTAGCAGCCACCGGAGAGGGACGCCCCGTGGGAAGGCAGGCTCCCCTTCGACCTCTTTGCCACCCCTGCAAACCTGCGGCGCTGGGCACAGTGCAAGGCGGCGGACAGCGGGAGATACTGGGAGAGAGAGACGCAGGGCGGGAATCGGAGATGGGGCAGAAGTTCAGTGATGGGAAGGGAAAGGTTGAGCAACAAAAGGGAGCGTGTAGAGAAGAAAAGTAAAGCAGACAATGTTTTTAAATACTCAAAAAGACAAAGAAAAGGTGAGAACAGGAAAAAAAAAAAAAAGAAAGAAAGAATTAACCTTGGGACAGCAATATCAATGCATTTCTGGCAAACTCATTGCTCTCACCTGGCAAGGAACAGGCTTGCTCAGGACTTGCAAGCCCAGCTTCTTGTTATGACAAGGGTAAATGGAGAAGGAAATCTTTCCCATGCCTCTGTCCGTGTCGGGGTGTAGGAACCGCAGCAGCTCCTACATCCACCACGGCCAGGCAGGAGACTGGGAAGGCGGGAACCAACGTGGCCCTGGGTTGGGAGCAACAGGATGGATGACAGTAGCCCATTCGGAGTGTTTTTCCAGGCTCATTGAGGAACGGATGGTGGCATAGGCATCATTTTGGAGAAACACTGCTATAACGAGGGGTTTTATAGATAAGGGCCATAATGTTTAATTGCCCTCAGCCAACGCTCTCACAGTTTTAAAAGGCCATTAAAAATACTGGCTCAAACCCAGAGAAGAAAAAAAAAAAAAAAAAGAAAAGAAAAGGAAAAAAAAAAAAAAGACATTGATGTCTCCTCCGTCCTCCCTACCCCTTTGGCCTTTGAGCATCGTTCAAATCCCTAGGAGGGAGAGATGCAGCTATTGCCCAGCTCTAGCAAAGAGCTACCTGTCAGCCAGGGGAAGCCGATTTCCTCGTGCAGGAGAATTTTCCCACCCCCCTCTACACGAAGGGCCGTTTGTATCGGGGAGCTGCATCCTTGAAAGGCACAGGGCTTGCTGAGCCGCTGAACTTGCAGCGGATGACTTTCATGAGATGTGAAAGGGGAACCCATCACACCCCTTGTGCTGGATAATTTATTAATCAAAATGTGCTCCGTCAGGACTGCTCGGCACCGAAATAGATGCTGTTGGATGTGGTTCATGGAGTCAGCAACAGACAGAGTTATCATCATATAAATAGTCCATCAGCTGCCGTGACCACCTCGCTGCTCTTCACCTTGAGTTTTCGCTCCCGTGCGGTACGCAGGGAAGCACGCCAGGGCAGATACTTTGCTCCACGCTTAAATTCAAAGCGAACAAGTTATTTCCAAAGGAAAAGGGGTTATTACAACCTGAGCTCTATTTCTTCGCTCTGCGTGAAATCAAGATGCTCTAAAAACCAGTGCCCATTTCTCCCACTCTGGACTTTGGTTTGCTCTTCTTCCCAGAAGAAGAAGCAGCGCTCTCTGGGACAGCTGATTCAAGCCCAAAAGCTGCGTGCCGGCACTCCTCCGCACACGCCTGCTCTGCAACCAGGCATTTTTAGTATCTTCCCCAAAAGATTTAATTGCCCGTTCCAGCACAACTGGCAGAATTTCTGATCTTGCAGAGCCACAAAAGCAGCTTGGATTAAATGCTCGCACGGTTCCCTTTTTTAGAACTGAACGTACAGTACGAGAAAACAAAAGGAGAGATTTATCACCCGAGGTGCAATCCCCCTCCCGAATCCCCCGGGAGCTGCGGCGGGCTACCGGAGAGGAGAACAGATCCCGTAGACTTAGAGGTTCCTGCTCTGAGTGTAATTCATCGCAGGAAAGGATGCTGAGACTCAGACCACAACAGCCTTTCCCCCACGTCACCTAAAATGTGCTCGGTGGCTCAAAGGGAAGGCAAATCCCCAGCACTACCTGGCTTGGCTTTTTTCCTCCCAGCTTTTCCTCTTTCCATGAATCTAACCCTAAAACCTGCTACGGGAGAGCAGCCAACAGCTGGATCGTGAGTCAAGAGAGCAGAGCAACACAGGGAAAAGTTCCGTAAATGTTTATTTCACTCGTTTCTGTAAATGCAACACTTTAACCCTCCACCTGAGCGCACAGAGGATTTTGTCCTAATAAACAGGGCGCAGAAGGCAGCGTGTACTGCCAGAGAGAACGGGCTGGTCCGGGCTGCCAGGCACCGCCACCTCGGAGCAGCGTTGCAGAACACGCTCTCAGCCCGCAGCCGAAGGATGCGCACCCGTAAAATCGGCACTTTCTTAACGGCCGCTGTGCCTGGGCTGGACTGAGAGACCCACACGTCACCTCTCTTGCCTCTCCCACAGCGGCAGGCAGGCTCATCAGGAGAACATGAAAGGAACACTCTGTAATACGCCCGGTAACAAGTCTGCAGCAGCTTTCAACATAAGCCCCACATCTCCAGGCTCAACACCTTTCAGAAAATCTCCCATTAAAAACCGTCTCAGAACCGGTTGTTTTCTCTAGCCCCAGCATGAACAGAGACAGCGCAGGTTCACCCTTCTCCAGTGGTTGCCAACATCTTGAATACACATTAAACCCCAGGAAGTTAAATAGGAAGTCCCAGAAATTAAACAAAAAATATGCTTTTGTTTCATATTTACACATAAACGGGAATGTATAGTTTTAATTACCGAAGGCCATTTGCTGGGGGACCACCTGCCATGCAAAGCATCATCCCAACCGTATCTCTTTCTAGTGATCTCTGGATTGCCAGGGAGCCAAAGCAAGATGCCAACGCGACGACGAAGCATCATTAGCAGCGAGGAGGAAGACGGGGAGCAACCGAGCCAAGAAAAGAGGGGCTGTGGCCGCAGCCACCATCTCTTCTTTGTGCTGTCTCATCCCCTTGCATTGGCAGGGTGGAAAAACAGCCTTTGATGAATAACTCGGCGTGAGGCACTTTTCCACCCATCAGCGTGTCCTCCTACAGAAATGTTCTGCTATGATGGCTGCCTTTAAATCACACTGGAAGGCCCTCCCAGCAGGTGTAATTTATGAGGACTTTAACACCCTAGTAGTTCACCGAGCGATCCGAACGTGGGAAAAAGCCGGCACGACATAGGCCAACTGGCAACGGGAATATTAAAATTGGTAGGTTCTATTTCCAAGGACCCTCCCTGATGTCCGGTTTAAGGCACTCGGAGAAGTGGTTTGCTTTGCCCTGCCTTCTTTATTAAGTCAGCTCAAAATACAAAGGCAGGTGTCAGCAGCCGAGGGCTAGGAGACCTCTTTGGCCACTTAACCTTACCTCAAGGGTTCGTGCTGCACTTTCAAAAGGAAGGCAGCGGGGGACTCCAGATCTGTCAAGACCACGTGAAACATGTTCCGAGAGCTACTGCGCTGATTTTTACATATATATATATATATATATGAGATAATTTATTCCTTAGCAGGAAAACCAGAAGAAAGACAGAGAAGAATTCTTTTCAGACACGCTTCTCTCTTGCTTTTGTAACTCACACTTCTATTACATTGTGCAAATAATGATTTTTAATTCATGCTTCCCTTGGGATGCACCCGCTTTAGGAAGTGAGAGCTTTGCCAGACACTGCATCAGTCTCCTAAAACAATCAACTTTGGGGGGTGTGGGGGGGAAAACGTGCTTTAAGGGTTTGTGAAGAGCCCTAAGGACCAGCTCACCGACCGAAAGCCCCGTGCTCCCTCCCCTCTCTCCTGCAGGACTTTCCAAGGCCCGGGAAGGACGTAGGGATTGCCCTTGTGCAGTCGCCCATCGCCCGTCCATCACCGCACCTGAAATGTGTCAGGCAGGTGGAGACTGGCGTTGGGGTATCTTGTAGAGCCCCGGGACCCTTTGCTTTGGTTTAACCCTTCGATGCCTGCCCAAGCAGCACAGGTCACCTTCACATCTTCACGCCAGGAGACTTGAAGTCTCCTGACTGTCCTGCAAATAAATGAAACCCAAAGTTTACCGCTAGCGAGCAAAGCGCGAGACCGTGGTCATACAACACGTTTGCCTAACAAGAGCTTGCAGGCCAAAGTCCCCTCCTGCTTATTAATTAAATTGCCATTTAATTAACGATAAAAATCCTTCTCTTAAAGAGCCAAAGGCTTCCCCATGCACCAGGCGACGTGCAGCAGCAGCAGCAAATGTGAAAACACACTGCCGTCTGCAGGCCTGATCCTGCCGGGAGCGCCGGGGCCCTCCGATTTCCACTGGGAAAATCAATCTCTGTTAGACCGGAGAGTTCCCCTAAATGAAAAGCCTTATCTAGAACAGGTCGTGTTATACAACAAGTCACTTGCTTTGCCTGGGAAATGAAAGATGATGAGGCAGAGTCCCCAGCACAGAGGCTATCTCCATAAATCTGCCAAAAAGGAACTGTGGATTACTTTGCTGGATTAATTATCTGTCCTTCAAACAGAGTCCTGACCTCAGTGGCTGAGCATCTCCAACCTGTCAAAGCAGCCAGGGAACTGGGGAGGGAGGGCTTTTGCAGGGCAGCAGCCACAGGCTGCCTGCACCCTCCTTTTTCGCCTGGGAAAAGCCGCAGAACCACCCGTTGGGAGCGACGGGACCCCCAGCACCGACCTGCCTGTCGGCACCAGGGGCTCGAATTGCGAGGTCTCAGTGTGGATTTCTGTTTTCAAATGGCCTTTTGCAGGGCGGTGATCCCACTCGTTGCAAAGCGCGGGGTGAAAAACGGCATGTTTTCATGGGGTTAAAACACTCGGACTGGAAGGAAGGGGGAGAAACAATGGAATGGCTTTTCCCTGGAAGATATGGAAATGATTCCCAGTGCAGGCAGGCAGGCAGGCTCGTCTGCCCTGACAGGACAACTAGCCAAAGCCACGACACAGGTAGATCAGCGCTCCTCCGTCATTTCAGGCTTAACAGCTTTGTAAGCTGGTGGCATAAAGTTAGATCTTAAGTCTTATTTTATGTGGTTATGGTTAATCTTTTAGTTTTATTGTTTTCCTGTCAGGGGAGGACCTTGTGCTGGAGATAGCCGTATAAATAAGAGCTGCTGCAGTATATCCCGAGGCACAGCTACCCGAGGGATGGAGCTGAACAGGACACTGGCAATTCCAAATTAATTTTTATACCCCACCTCCAAATCATACCAACGCTTTAGACATTAATACCGAAGGAATGAGAAAGGGCTAGGTTGCTTTTCAGCTCTCTCGCTGCCGTATATTCAACCCCAGCCGGTAAAATCAGACCAGCCACGTGCGAGCCCTGTGCCTGAAGACCTGGGATAGCCGGGAAGAGGCATCATCCATCCCTGCTGTGAAATGGGAACAGCATCACTGCCACCTCCCCTCGTGCAAGCGAGCTGAAGAGCCAGCTATAATTACTACCTCCACCAGCCATTTTCACTTTTGCTTACGGTCGGTTTCTAATTTAATTTGCTTCCCCATTCCCATATGTTAGGCCTTTTTTTGCAAAATTGCCATAAAAATTTACCAGCTCAGGCACAAAATCTGCTCGCTGATCTTTACCATCGTGATTGAGGATAATGACAAACTAATTAGGCTTTACCTGCCTGCCAAAAAAAATCGCTTGCCTTGGGTGAGCAGGATTTTGGACGCACGCGAGCTGCCGGTTCCTGTGTCTGGACTCTCAGACATCAGAAGGTAACGTCTTTCAAAAGCCAGAAGCAAGTCATGGAAAGCATAAAAGAATGCCTTGAGCAGAGCGGGGAGGCACTCGCACCTTTACTGACTTCAGAAAAAAAGTAGTTTGCCCCACGACCATGTTTTCTTTAAAACTTGCCCTCAGCCACGCACCTCGGCCACAGTCCGGCAGCTGAACGGAGACGGCGAACTCTGGCTCTGGCAACAAACTCAATTCAAAGGGGAAGCAGAGCATCCTGAAGCCTGGCTTCAGGGATTTTGGAAACCTCTGCCTCAAGCCGAAGGCAGGGTGAGGATGGCGAGGAGGGAGGAAGCGACAGCGGGTGTCTGCAGTCATCCCTCAGTCCATCCACGGTCTGATCCTTCCCAGCACCGCCGCTCCGCAAGACACTGGTGCCGACAGGAGAAGGTCTCCTGGCCAGTTATGAAAACGCTCTGCAATTCTTGCGGGAAAGAAAAAAAAAAAAAAGCCAAGCAGTTTAATCACTCTTTGATGTGTTCTATCTGATTCTCCGATACGAGAGCTGCCCCCCACCAGGCGGGACCAGGGGCAGAGATTAAGCTCTTGGCATACGCAAGCAGACGCGAGGCTGTTTGCACTGATCTGCCTGCCTGTCTCTCCGCACCCCGCTGCCACCAGGCTCCAGGAGCATCCCTGGCTCCCTTCCACCATCCCTCTGTCCGGCCGTAACGGCCAGGCTGACGGCTGCCCTGGCACTGAGCGGGGGACGCTCGCAAAGGGACGTCGTGGCTATCTCGCAGGAAAACCAAAGACAGACGTGAAAATAAGAGCACGCGTGAAGATTCCAGGTAAATATCCAGGGTCCGAGGTTTTGTTGCCTTGATTCAGCAGAGCAGCCGTGACCATCTGATGAGCAGAAAGCCTGACGTGACCACAAGCGGATGGGTGCATTTAGCAAATTAACCTTCTATAGATTGCATGGCTGTTTCTGTAGGTTTAAGCCATCAAACAAAGGCTCTTGGAAAACCAGAGCTGTTTGTATTGCACCAGTGCTGACAAGGGAAAATTAGATACCTACAGCATAACCCATACTGAGTCAGAAAAAGGGTCTGTGGCCATCAGCAGATGCCCAAAGGAGGATGTACGTCCAGGACAAGGGTGATTTCCTAGCTGCTGACCATCTTCAGGCTTTGAGCTGGGTGAGGCTTCTGTAAGCTGAAGGCTTTTACCATCCTCACGGTAGTTCAGCAGCCTCTGCAAAATTAGTTTGAGGTTTCAGTCCAGTGTCCAGTGAAGAAGGGCCCGTATCAGCCAAAACAAAGTCCCTGTTGCATTTTGACCAGTTGATACAGGCAGTCTAGGGGAATCTCTCATTTAATTAATGCTGGGGGAACATTAGAATAAATTGCAGAGGGAATTAGAGGAATAAATAATCCTTGCATCTTCAAAGGCAGACTGACCTGGATACTTGCAGTCAGGATCAGTGGACTTGAAAGTCAGGGTGAAATCACCTTGACCCTAGAGACTGATTAAAAGAGTGTTTGAAACGGCTAGGTTTTGAGGAAGAGAATCTGGGAAATTATTTCCACGCGTGTGGCTCGAAGGAGCTGCCAGCCAGCACCCCCAGCATGCGGCACAGCGAGGAAAGGAGGCATTGCTGCCATTTCTCGCTGTGAAGATCCCCCCCAAAACAATGCCAGAAATAGGGTTACAACCCAGACCCACCAAGCTGGTCCCTCGCTCCTTGGTTAACCCGAATAGTCCGTCTGTCCCCGGGGCACAGCCCCACCAAAGCAGTGCCCGAGTGCAGCCCAGCGAGCATCAAAGTCTGCCTTGGATATGGCAGAGGTTTGCTGACCTCAAGGCACCTTAAATGACACCGGTCCAGCTCCAAAAATTACTCTTTCCAAAATGCAGCTGTATCTTATCTGGAAACGCCTGCCCAGACTGCCCTGCCCCTGGCTCTTCTGCCATCAGAGGAGGTCCACAAGCTATGGACCCAAAGGAGCCAAGCATTGCCCAGCGAGGATCCACGTGTGACCGGCTACACCTGTTTCGACAAGCTACCCACGCCCACTGGGAAGGGTTCCCTGGCCTTCCGAGCCAGTCCGTGAAGGCAGGATTAATCCACGTGTCTGTCAGAAGGCAGAACCCCTCCACCGCTCTAATTAAGCTTCATTCTCTAGCCCTGCTCCCTCACGGGGCCAGCTCCCTGCCTTCCAGCTCGCGAAGCTCCGGCAATGCTTTAGGAGGCCAGCCCTCGGCACGGAGGCTTTTGGGAAACGCCACGGAAACCGCCAGGAGCTGTTCAGCCCGTAATCAGTCCCTTTCTCTCCCTAAACAATAACCACCGCACCGCCAGCAAGAGTTTTGCGCCCGGCTCTTTGCAGGTCTCCTCCACGGCGTCGCGTGAAGCGGAGCTGTTCGCGGCTCGTCATTAGGACTGAAATGTTTCGCTACGAGACATTGTCAGATTCGTTAGAAATAGCGTCTGCTGCTCGAGGAAAGGGAGATGCCACAAACGATGCACGCCGACAGTGCTGAAGACAAAGAAAGCTTTTCAGAGGGGTAAAAGCTTTCAGTCGTAGCAGTAGGCTACAGTAATCAGTGACGCTGAATCAAAAGAGCAAGCAGTACAGTCAAGGAGAAACTTTGCCAAATATGATTTCCCAGGCACAGAATGTACAAAGACTTATTGCAGGGCTAGCTCCTCCACCCCCGCTGGGCTCCCCACCACATCCCCCCCCCCCCAGCCC
>JAVKLA010000093.1:3772112-3786025 GCA_034782735.1 Sagittarius serpentarius
GGGCTCCCCACCACATCCCCCCCCCCCCCGAGACTTACCCGAGACGATGGTGTAGCCGATGCCCCGGGGACGGCCCTTGTCCTGGTCGACCGCCGTTATCATCCGCACGGTGGTGCCCTGAGGAAGGAGAGGGGACAACGCGTTACGGCCACCCCGGCTGAGCGCTGCTGGGACTCCCGGGGAGCCCTGCCAAGGCATTGCACCGCTTACCGTGGGCCACGTGCTTAGGAAAAAATGGCCACGGACGAGGCATGTCACGGAAAAGTCCCACCACCTGCTTCCTGGGGCAGTTCAGGCTCACCACTCGTCACTCTCGTGCAAGCAGCGAAACTCTGCTAACCCACCTCGGGATGTAGCTGGCGATGCTGAGGGCACGCCCAGGAGAACATGTCCTCTAACTGAACCACCGAGCGGGCTGAGCTCGGCTGTGCAGTAGGTTTGTACCGGGACAAGTGTCCGTAGGGACTGGAGAGAGCACCACCAGACTCATCCCCCTGCCCGGAGGAGGAGGAGGACTGGAAGCAAGGTCGGTGTGGTAAGCACAGCTACCGGTGCTCGAGGAAGAAGAGGGAGGAGGGACTGAAGGCGCAGCACTGGCAAAGCCAGGACATGCCTCCTTTGCAGCATCACAGCTGCACAGGCTCTGGCTGACAGGCAAAAGCATACGCTCCTCTGCCACAGAGATTTTCACTCTGCGGTCCCTTGAGCACCAAAGGCAACAATTCCCTCTCACCACGACCTTCAGCACTGGTCACTACACTGGTTTTATCTACCGCTGGCTTCCTGGTTTCAACTGGTCCTCTTCTCCCACTGCGTTCTTCAAATGAGGCACCCCAGGCGACGAGGGATGCTCACACTGGCCATCGGCGTCCAGCTGCATCACTAACTAAGCGAGCTGCAGAGATTTTAATTGAAACCTTTAAAGAGGAGGAGGAGGAGGAGGGCTGGACAGATGCTGAGAACAGAGGATTGCCCACAGGCGGGAGCTTCTGCAACTGCCAGCTCACCCACCTCTTCCTCCATCCTGCAGGACAGACCTGTTTCTTATAGCCCAGCAGACAGGTCCACGAGGCCAAGAGACCCCCAAAACCAACAAAGAGCATAAAAGGGACCCCCACATTCTTCTTTAGTTCTTTAAATAAAAACATCATGCGCTTATGTCAACTCCGTAAGCTGTACTTCCCCCGCCGCACTGCAGTGAGCCCATGTGAATACAAACACACGCACCCGCACATAATTAATGTAGTGTGAAAAAATTTACAACTCAGCTGTTCTTGTTTTCATTGGTTTATTAATAGTGGGAAAAGAAGCAATTTTTTTTTTTTCCCCCCCTCAAAGGAAATGTCAACAGAGGCGTTTGCATATCTAACGAGGGAGCAGCGTTGCGTTTGCCCTGCAATCCATCAGCTGAAGGCCAAAGGGGAAAGCTGCTGCAGAAACATCACCGGTGGAAAGCAGGGACTTGCCGTCTTCCCCAGCTTTCAGAGCCATGCCTCTGCGGGCTCGATGGAGATGCTTTGGCGCTGCCAGCCATAAAGAAGGCTCCTGGGGCCAGGCAGACTGCCCGTTCCCTGATCTCCGAGGGCATTTCAATGGACTCCTTAAGTAAATCCACGTTATTAACCGAGAACATTAGCCATAAATCCCAGGTCACCGGCCTTTGAGCAGCACTCGGCTGGTGAGGCTCAGCAGCCGCCGGAGAGCCTCTAAATCACCGACAATAACTCTGCTTTCCAAAGGAGCAAGGATAGATAAAAAGCACAAGAAAAGTGGGAAAGGAGCAGGTGGGAAACCCGAACAAGGGATGTGGAAAGGAGGGCAAGGCAAAGCAGAAGGGGGGAAGAAAAAAAAGAAAAGGAGAGGCACGCAATCCAGCGTGCTCTTCCCCAGCGTACCCTGCTTTAATCTGCTGTCCCCACGGGGCAGGGACGAGCCCCGCTCCGCTGCCTGGCAAAACGAGAGCTCCTCCGTGGCAGGGGCGGTGGGTGAAGGCACTTGGTCCATCTGACAGCTCGCTCATCGCCTGTCAAAAAGCGAGGAAGCGGCGCAGAATGATAAGTGTCGCCTGCCGTGCGGCACATTTCAAAGGGAAGGCAGCTGTGGGAGAAGGCAGGGCTCCCGCGATGGCCGAGGAATAGCAATCGGCCTGCCGACACTGCGGCCGCTTTATGTGTGGGAAAGGTCGCTCCCGTAGGAGCCAAGGGGAAGGGCTGTTGGGAGAGATAAAAGGATGAGCGCAGATGTTGCAGCAGGGAAAGTTTGGGAAGGGAGGAGGGGGACTCTTGTTCAGATATCTCAGCAGCGCGCGCCATGGGAGACCTCCGTAGGAAAGAAATTATCCAGACATGTGATTGCAAGAATGAGGGCTGCTAGAGAGCATCTTAAGGTTCACCCGGTCCTTGGCAAGCCCATGATGATGGCTTCCACGCTGCTGTTTTTTGAGACTGGGTCTCCCCCTGTTCTCCCCGCAGCCCTGTGTGTCTCCTTCTTCTCCACGAGTCCCTTCACCAGCTCCTCCTGGGGATGAGCCACACTTCCCCAGTGACTGACAAACACGTGCCAGAGCAGAGCTGAGCTCCCTGACATTCCTGGATGCCATCTCCTGGAACCACGGCAAGGGCAGGGACCTGGGCACCTCTTCACATCCCACCTGGTTTCCATTCTTCCTGCCAGCTCCTTCACAAGAGTCTTCCAATACCCACAAGACTGGCAGATCCCAGCTCCCGGGAATGGGTGATCCCTCCCCGAGCATCCACACAATGTTTAGGATCAACCTTGATCCTTCCGGGGAAGAGGCTGAACAAGTGCCACAGGATAGGCATAATGTTTATCCATGTCGCTGGTGGCAATTGCTGGTTTTGTAGTGAGTGATAACAACTAATGAAGACAGCCTCAGAGCACGATTGCTCAGCACGGTCAACAAGAAGGAGCATTCCCATTCAGCGTGTGTTGGAGTGAGATGATGGGATGCAAAACGTGACACTAGACACAGGCTGTACTCATCTCTTAGTACCTGTGATGATCATGAAGCACCTTGCCCACCATCCCAGCAGAGATAACTAACCAGAGCAGCGAGACTAGAAATGGGAAAACACCCCAAACCAAAGCAAGCCCTTGATCACAGCCATACCACGATGGCAGACACTGACCTCTCACCAACCACATCTCAACCATTTCCAATTTCTCTTCCAAAATCCTATTGAACCACGACACCATTCCTTTCCCTGTCTAGGTCTTCACATGGCGAGGGCAGGAGATGCTGTGCCTTGGCTCCCTGAGGCAGCCAACTGCGCCCCTAAATTAGAGGGGGCCCTCCCACCGTCTCTAGCCAAACACATCTGGCAAAGCTTCCACTTACTCATGGAAACCCCAAGCCGACTTCCAGCTCCAACAGCTCTGCCCAGGGCTCACCCCAGGTATTTGTGGCACAAACCCGTGGCTCCTAGAAACTCCCAAATATTCCTGACGTTCCTTAACACAAGTAACAACTTGCCTACCTACCACAGACAACGGTGGCTGCAAGGAAAGGACTCGGCTGGTGGGTATAGACCGAAGCACCAGAACAGAATAACTTTCTCCCTCTAGGGAAGGAGGAAGAAGGTTTAGAAAAGTAATAATCTGGAAAAGCCTATGCTTAAAAAAAAAGGCAAAGAAAATAAAGAATGGCACATTATCCAAACAAAATCTGAGGGTTTTTTGAAGAGGGGCAGGGGTAAATCAATCCTTTTTTAATAAAACCCTGAGCTTTTAATAAAGTGTTCACACTGATGGGCTGGAAATATTGTAAGAAAGAATTAACTCAGAGCTATTGAGACTCTAGGGCAAAAATAGCACTGATTCTACATTATTTCCTCAACCCAAGGAGTTTTTGAGGAGGAGGGGGATGGTGCTGAAGAATTAAAACTGTTTTAATGATATTTGACACGTATCTGTACCATGCTATTGTGAGGGAATACGACTGCTGGTCTTAGGACCAAGCGCAAATGGGGTTTGCCGCCCCTCCTGCCTTCGCGTGGCTCCCTGCGGGATGAAGCGCACTTTCATAGGCCTCAGCTTGTCTCTTAGTGAGTGGATTCCTCCTCTTTCAGCCCCAAAGTGAAGCTGCAGTGCTGCCTGGACCATGCCCCAGCTGAGGTCCAAAAGGACGGGCTCATCAGACCAAGAGCATCTCTGCAAGGGGAAATGGCCCCTCTCCTCCAGCCCCTATTAACTTGTCTGGAGAACATCAACGATGCTATCCAGTCTACAGACACTGGGAGCACGGACACCCAAAAAAGACTCTGAGGATGAAAAATACAACGCCGCCAAGCTTCGCCACAGCTGCAGGCAGCTTTGGTGCACTCGGGTGCCCTGGGAGAGACATCCGAGGCATGCTAGGATGATAAACAGCATCCAGAAAAGATACACCACCTCCAGGGACAGTGAAGTCTCTCCCCACCGCATCCTCTTCCTTTGCCCGATAAGAAGTTTTTCTTCTCAGTGTCCGAATAAGCATGTGCCCAAAACACTTCTAAATTATGCTCTACCAGAGGCCAGCCTGAGAAAAATAAGAGCTACGATGGCACTTCTCTCCCCTCTCGCACCCCTCCACCCTTTTTTTTTTCCTTCTGCTCTTACAGGATTAGGGACTTGAAAGGCAAAGCGCAGCCCAGCGTTGCAGCAGGAGGAGGAGGGGGGAGCGCTTCAGAGAGCTGCCACGGCAAAAAAAATCCTATTTCTCACTTCTTAATTCCAGTCAATTCCAGTCAAAGGGCTGATAGAGATCTGTTTGCGGTAATTTGCTGCAGTTTATCCACTCTTTTCACCTTCTATCGGCTCTTCACTGACGGGCTGGCTGACATGCTGTTACTCGAGTGAGGAAATTAAAATTTGATGCAATAATCCCAAATAAGAAGGATTTTATTAGGTAATGTATACACTTTAGATGAGGTATTCTTGCCTGATACATTGATAGAGGAACACAGACATGCTGTGCACCACAGATAAAAAGAGAGGCAAGAGAGATGGAGAGTGGGCGCGTGGAGGAGCAGCGAGTCTCCGCTCTGTAGATTTGGGGCTGGGATGAGACGTCTCGAGCCCATTTTGACCTGCTGAGCCCGACGGCAGGGCAAACGTCACCCGCAAATGCACTGCAGCCTCTTGGCTTGACCTGGAAGCCTGTTTTTGGACAGGAGCTGGCCAAGCCCAGACTCCTCACCCAAGTTTGCTGTTTTCCTTTCGGTAACCAAGCCATTCTGCAGGGTCACAGTTTCCACTCCGCACGTGCGCCTGGCTCCCTCGGGTGGTAGGGCAGAGCTGATGAGACTTCCCATGGAAAGATGAAAACGCACATGTTAAACCCCAGGCTTGCCATAGCAAACCACGTCCTTGTTTCAGCAGCGGAGGTTTCTCCTGCGAAGGATGGGACTTTGGGTCCAAACCAGAAAGCGATACCACTCAAAGTACCACCCATGTTCAGCAGCTGTCGTCTTCACCGTGTCTCTGGCAGCACCCATCCATCTTGGATATCTCCGTTCCTTTGGAGATGTTACATGGGGCCAAGAGAAATTAAAATCTCTAAAGTCGTCAGAAAACTGCTGGCAGTTTGGTGAGCACTTCTTCATGCATTCCTTATTTCAGGTTACACAGCGATTATTTGCTGCTTTGCCTACTGCAAGCAGTATACGTTCTGGGAATAACTGTGATGCACGTCGGTGTATCAACACAAAGAGACTGTTGAGCTCCAGCCTTAATATATGTCATTAATTTGAGAGAGATCCCCTTTGCTGGATACCAGGTCACTCCGTAAAGGTGATGCAGTCTATAGTTTTTGATACTCATGGGACTTCCATTTCTATAATTTCATCTAAGGCTTTTCTCCCTCCCGCCTCCCCGAGTTAAGGGTGATCTAAGTTGCATTTTTTATTTCCCTGCAGCTCATGCTGCCCACCACAGAAATACTGCTTAATCTCAACAGCATTGAAATGCATTGAAACTTTCACTTCATGAAAGTAATTGATGAAGCCATTTTTTGGCCATCTTCGGGCCAGCAGACAGGTAATGTGCTGTCTGACTGCGGGATTTGTGACAGTAGGACTCAGCCCTATTGATCCAGCACTCTCCGTGCCGTCAGAGCCAGCGCTCTGCTCCACAGTGAGGAGAAAGGCATAAACTGAAGTGAGCTGGAGTTCCCTCTACCACCGCATGAACTGAGCCATCAGGCATTTCGGATCCAGTGCACCAGAGGCATTACAGGATGCACATGTACTGCGGATGCCTACCACGCCACAAGTTTAGGATGGAAGGTTTTTCCACCCGTATATAAAAATATCTGCCCTATAGACAAAGCGATGGGATGCACAGCTGTGTCTTGGGAAGGCGGATGCCGCCGAGTAGGGCTGGTGCTTGGGCTTGAAGGTCCTGGGCACCCTTGCTGGGAGCAGAGCTAAGAGCTCCCAAAGCTGGACCTGCCCACCACGCTCCCCGTCGTCTGCTGTGGGGAAAAAAGCAGCCCTGCTGTATTTAGAGATCGGGAGACATTTTCCACAAACAGCGAGTTTGCTGACAAACCGAGTTTCAGAAGAACTAAAATGATTGCATCAATTTGGCAAAACCTGGGGGAAAATGCTCGAAGTGCTGAAATGGCTGATGATTCTGGCATTTTCAAAACTGCCTCGTTTCAGGAACGTTTACATTTTTCTTCAACTTTTGTACTAGAAAGGGCATGCATGTACACTGTGGGGAGGAAATGGGGTGACTGTGTGCTAAGAACAACAGAAAGCCTTTTTAAAGTTTAAGAAAAAAAGTTTAGGAAAAGATTTTATTTGGTTTTCAGGCTTCCCAAACCTCCTTGCTTAGGCTCCCTTTTTTAAAAAGGGCAAAATATTTTGGAGCTGGCTTGAAACATGTTGTTTCAGAAAGAAAAAGGTTTGCCTCTCTTTGGATACCATTTGGATCTCGCGATTCAGAGCATTGGCACCTCAGCGTGGAAACAGGGCTCCTCTTTGCACCCAAGCCGCAAACAACAGGGCAGAGCAATGCAAACCTGTAATGGGTGGAGGGAAGGACAAATATCTCTACAAAGAGGAGATTTTCCTCCGGCTCTTTTGGGACAACTTGTGCTTTCTGTCCCATACCCTACTCCATCCTCGCTTGGCCCCCGGTGCGACACCGCGGCCACGCATGTCGCAGTGAAGCGGCAGCCCTTACCGGAGGCGAGTTCTCGTAGATGTTCGTGCTGTAGGGCAGGTTGATGAAGACGGGGTCCATGTCCTGCACGTCTGTGATGGTGATTGCCAGGTTGGCCAGAGTGGACAGTGGCTTGTTTTTATCTTGGTCCTTGAAAAAACAAGGGTTGGGGCAGGGGGAAGAGAAAGAATTTCTATCAGAAAAACAGAATTATTCAACAGTATTAAGTCTCTCACAGTTGCAGTTGGGTCAAAGTTTCCAAATAGTCCAAGTAATCATCTCGTTTTCAAGCTACCTGCTGGAATTATTGTCCACTGTACCTCCTTCCCTCTAAGCTGAAATACAATACGCATTTCATTCCAGCATTAGCCCTTTAAAATAAAGCAAGCACCACTTTAGTTTTCGTCACGTTATGGGGGGAAAAGAAGCAACACTGTTCAGCAAATACTTCAAAATATAAATTCTCTCCTAATGCAGATACACCCTAGGGCACCTCCGCACCCCAAGACCCAGGTCTGGGTGCCAGCAGACTTTCATCCCAGCACATCACAGCAGAGCATCTCATACCCTGCAGCGCTGATGCCTCCGCACAGCTTGGGCTCCGTCAGCTGGAACACGACAGAGCCCACCAGCTCCCTCGCGCTTCTGCCGCTCTTCACAACCCCGCGGGCTGCGTCGCGGTCCCAGCTTTATTCTTTTCTCTGTTCGCTGCTCTGAGCTTTGGCAGAGGGTACGTACGCGAAGTGCTGCTTCTGGTTTCGTAGGGTGCTTCGGCCCTCGCGCAGAAGGCAGAGCAGAAACCCGAACCACGGGATACAGCCTCGCAGTAGCAACCTCCTTTCTACTGGGCTAATGGCTTTGGCTCCAATAAGCAGCAAACCTCTCCCTCCTGCCTTGCGTGGGGACTGGCAGGATCAGGGTAACCAGGAGCTGCCTTTCGACGCAAGCCAAGCTGCTTCCGCAGCTGCGGGGAGGTGGGGAGCCATCCTCCTCGCTCTGCGAAGCAGGACACAAGCACGCAGCAATCTTACGAGGGGTAGCCGTGGCCCCTGAACACTTCAATGCTCCGAGCAGGAGCATCATCACCCTTACACCCCACCACAGCCCGTCAGGACGCAGCCACAAGCTCGTTCCCGGAGCAAGACCCTTCTCCAGCAGCCAACGCTGCTCTGCCACCAGCTTGTCCTGGCAGCGTCCTGCTGCCACCCGTTCTCTTGCTGAGGCCTCGTCCCGCGGGTGCTCAAAAGCGACCCCAACGCCCGCAGCCCTTTGCTAGAAGGGCAGGAGCAAAGCAGATAACACACAAAGGGAAGGAAATAACTCTCTCCTTTTCCCCTAATCAAGCACCGTGGTGAAAGGCGACCATTAGAGTTTACCGCACACTTCTGCAAAATGGCTCTGAACAGCAGCAAGGACTGATTGCTGGAAGATTAATGTTAATTTAAACCGTATTCAACAACACAGCTTGTACATTATCCTCTTAACCTGCAGATCTCAGCGTTTATGGCCTGGATGGATGCTTATTTCTGACTCGCACTCTGCTGTTAGCGTTATCAGGTTGAAGTCTTTCGTTTCTTCAGATGATGGTTTTTTCCCCTCCCCGTCACCTCTTAAATTTTGGTTAAAGTATTACAGATAGCACTGAAAAAGCAAGCGCATGTCAAGTTTCCTCACCCACCGTCTCTCATGCTGCCCTTTCCAGTCTCTTTCTGCCCCTGCTGCCTACATCCCTGCGATCAAATGGCTCCTGCCTTGAACCATGGCTCCACCGCTCTTCTTGCAGCCCCCACAGCCACCCCGAATTCACCATCACCCCAGTTCCCACTCTGGACCATCCAAAACTCTTCATCAGGCAGGCAAGAGACTGCATTTGCTCTTCCAGCTCCTGCTATGCTGGTGCAACTCTCCTCCTCCTTCCCGGGCTGAGCTTTGCCCTGGGGCTTCTCGTCGCCCTTCTGCTAGAAATTACCAGCGCCCTGTGACCGAGCCAAGGAGATGTTCCCACAGCTGCAATCAAGCCCAGTTCAGAGACTTAATATTTAAGTCTTTGAACTCCCTGAGCTGGCAATCACTAGAAGCCAGGGGCATGTTAGGTAGCAGGTACCAGATATGCCCCCATTTCATCTTTGCTGGTAACCGCACAAGGGGATACAGGGCTAGATGGAGCTGGATGGACCAAGCTGGCATCCCTGCATCCTTGAGGAAACCGGAATCGGACACGTGGAAGAAAGGCATGTTTCCGTCAGGGCTGGAGTTTGGTCTCACGTTCTGTAGCCCACTCGATAGTTCAATAGCACGTCCTGGGAAAGCGTGCTGGAGAGAGAGACCGATCAGGAAACAAACAACGGGCAAGGCCTTTTATCACTGGAGTATTTAAAATTAAATGAGCTATGTTTCAGAAAAAATAAGCTCCTGGGGAAAATTCCACAGCCTTGAACACGTAGGGATTGGGCTGAAATGCTGAGCTGTTTGCCTGTGGCCCCGCAGTCTGCGAGTGCCCAGCCTCCGTGGCCACGGAGGGCAAGGCAGCCCTGCGCAGCCCTTCGCATGCACATGACATTTGTGGTTCTGCATCAAGACAACGATCTTGATTAAATCACATGCTTCAAGAGCTCTAGCCAGCTGCCTGGAGCGGTCGGGAAGGGTTTTCCCCCCCTTTTCCGAACGCAGAGTTGGTCAGATGTATTGTAGGGCTGACTCTCACCTTCCTCTGTTGGATCTGAGGTGGGAAAGGAGCCATCATGCAGAGTACCTCCGTGCGCGGTGCTCCTCACTCGCACGCTCCAAATCAAGCTCTCGCTAGATTTGACACCAGGAAAGAAGTTTCCCATTCAGGTGGGGCATGAATGTGCCATGGTGGCCACCTGGACGTACATCTTCCAGGGGTCCCCTCCCAGTACGGTGGTATTGACTGTAATTAGGACCTTGGTTTCCCCTTTGCCCACCAAAACTTTAACTCTTGATGTCTGAACTCAGCTTTTGCTGAGTGAGGCTCAGGGGGTTTCATACAGGTGAATCCACTTGCAATAAGCCATGATGCACAAGGGATGAGGCCGGAGGATTTGATGGTCTCTATGCCCTGTCCTGGCTTTCTTCACCAAGGGAGCTGCTCGCCTTTATGCAGAAGCCCTTGACACGCGTGAGATGCTGTTGGAGAGGTGCAGCTGCGCTCCATGAGCTGCACTGCTGCGAACTGAAACTACCCAGGCACTGCCTTGCTATAATACCTTACTAAGTGGAAAATGCTGGATGTGCCTGAGAAGATGCCAGAAAATAAGTAAGCAGCAGCCCCTTCCCCATTGCAGTCCCTCCAGAAAACGCCTCCTGCCCTGCAGCAGCCAGGACAAGACTCACCGTCGCGTTGACCTGGAGCTGGTACGCCTGAGTCACTTCATAGTCCAGCTCCCGTATCACCGACACAATGCCGCGGCCGCTGTCGATGGCAAAGAAATTGGAAGGAGGCTGGAAGGAGTAAAGCACGCTGCCTCCTGCCCCCTGGTCGGGATCCGTGGCATTCACTATGAAAATCGGAGTGCCCACTGGTGTATTCTGGAAAGCAAAAAAAAAAAAAAAAAAAAAAAAGTCGGTAAAATTGTGCACCAGCCTATTTTCCCATCAAACGCACATCAGCAATTTCCTTTGCCCACCAGAAGGAATATCTAGAGGCCCAAGAACTTCAGTCCTATATTTTCAGGACATTTATAAGTTATACAGCTGTTTTCTTTATTACAGTATTGCAGCAGCTATAATAGTTGTTACACACTTACAATAATAGTTATACAGCTGTGGTCAAGATGGCACTCTATCACAAACCCTTATTTTCCCAGACATCACAACTTTCCAGAAGAATTACTCTCTTTGCTGAAACTTGTTTTCTGCCCAAAGGCACTTTTATTTTCAACACTGATTCCCTCTCCATTTTCACCATAAGGCATTAAATATGAGAGAGCCTCAAAAAAACCCGCATTAAATGCAACACAGAACTTTACGTAAAATTCAAAGTTATAGTTTCCACAGCAACTAGAACCTGGCCCGATTAACGCAGGCATTAACAGTTAAATCGTCATAAATCTGGAACTAATCTACATGCATAAAATATGGAGCTGAGTGCACAAAATCAGCAATGGCAAATGCAGTTTGGCACTTCTTATTGTTTAACTTCACAGCGGGGAGAACAATTATCCATTTTTGGTGGAACAGCTGCATGTTCCTATGCAAATCTTAAACGCATAGTCTTGCCTGTCTAAAGGCAGAAGCACAGAGCGCGAGCAAAAAGGCTTTCCTGGGGACCCAGCCTGCAGGTACGCACGGATCACGACCGCCTGGGCAAGTCCATACGTTTGCAAGACGTTCACAGCCACGTTAAGGGTTGACAAAGAGTTAAAACTTGAAAGGGAGACAGCAAAGGTCAGAAGCGCGATGTGACAGCAGCTGGTTACGGCCAGTTGGGATAATACGGATTATTTCTGCAAACCTCTTCCCAAGCCTCTGCGTTTTATTGTTAACTTCATTCGTATTGAATTATTCCTCCTCAGCTCGTAGAGAAGTATCATGAAGTGCTGAGAAGCTGGAAAGGAGGCTTGAGGACAGGCAGAGCTTACAAGATGGGGCACTGCTTCCAAGCAGAGCTCCTCCTGCAAATCCTTGGCCAAAGCTGAGCAATGAACTGAGCCGTTTTCAGGTTTCTTGGGGAACCACAAAGCTTGCAGCTGTCCCAGCCCACCACCGGCATGAGAAACCAGGGCTCCACGCTTGGAGATCTGATTTAGCTGGTTTAATACTGGGCGATGGCACCAGAAAAGAATGAAGGCATCTGAATTTCCCCCGGCGAAGCCCAGGCCAGCAGAAACTTGCCTTCAAGGCAGGTGGCAGGATTCGCTGGGCGCCTGGTCCAGGCAGAGCAGGGAACCCAGGGCACGTCCCACAACTCGCGTTCAGGAGTCGGGGCCCTGGACATCCGTCCCCACACCTCCCTCACGCCTCCCCGCCCTTGCATCCAGCCACGCGGCATCGCAGGGATGCTCCGACTTCTAAGCTTGCCTCGGGCTCCGGCAAAACTCCACTTTCCTTACTTCAGTGTCACTTCTGCCGAGCTGTGAGAGGCTGCAGTTCCCACCTAGACTTTTCATTTGCTTTCTCTCTCCCCACCACCCCCTCTAAATCAAACCGCTAGAAAAAGCCTCGCAGGGCATGGCCCGAGGATTATTTTTTAAAGCACCTTCAAGTTTTTTTATGATCGGCAATCGTAAAAGCATAAAAGATATAGCTAGAAGAGACCTCAAAAGAGAAACCTGTCCCCGCCGTGCTACACCTAAATCATTCCCATCCTTAAAGTCTTCTAGCGACGGAGACACCACATCCTCCCCAGCCCGTTTGTCCCAGCAGTTTGCTGTCCTTTGCCTTAAAACTGCTCACTTTCTGGCACGCTTAACCCAGATCTGCCCTGCTGCCATGTAAGCCCTTGACTTTGTGCCACGCGCACAGCACCTTAATCCTGGCTTGTGCATTTAGACTGCTCGGGAAGCAGGACTTTGTCAGCTCGGGAGGCGTGTTGGGGTGGAGAAGCTCTTCATGGGGGGGCTGTGGCGGGCATTTGCTTTCCGAGCACTCCCAAGACCCCTTCTCGGACAGGTCTAGAGCATCTCCCCATCCCTCTTTGAGCTACCTGCCTCCCCCAAGCCACCATCAGCTGGGAGCAGCCCCAGAGCATCCCACAGCCCTCCCCTCGCTGCTGCCAGGGCACTGCTTCGCCCGCCGTGGTCCACATGCTCCAACAACTGCCTTCTCACATTCCTCCCCCAGAGGCACCAGGGTATCAATGTCAGGACGAAGAGCATTTCAAATTAACCATTAATAGGGGGAGGAGGAGAGAGGCAGCAGAAGAGTAGATGCGGGGTTGCACGGATGAGGTCAGGGGTATATTGTCCCCAGGAATAATAATATTCATAAGGATAAAGCTGGACTTGATGAATGTGTTTCCTCTTCTTTTTAAGTGCCCTAGCCACTCCTTTTAACATGCAAATCCGCTCTGGTCACCCATGATTATGGGGCTGCGCGGCCGGCTGTGAAAGAGGAGAGCTTGATTTCCCCGGCATTGTATTTCATACAATAGCCCAAAAGCAGGCTTTGAAGAGAGTTCATCTCCTCGTCCTTCCAAAGGAGAAGCTGCCTGGAGAGACACCGAGGTCACCAGCTTTGGTGCTGTCAGCTCCAGCCCCTGCAGGCACTGCCTGAGCTCTGACTTGGCGATTACCGTATTTTTATCCTGATTTTACAGCTTTGCTGACCAGGTCCCATCATTGGCCAGGATAGCAAAAACCCATACAAGCGGGGTATCGGCTCTGGGCAAAGATCTGGCTGGCCCTGAGAAACAGTCATGGGCATCTACACCAAAGCATCCGAGGGGCTGGGAGGGACCCCAGGGCGGGACCTCAGCGGGGGGCTGCGGGCACCTGCGAGCTCAAGGGTGGGTGCACGAGCAAAGCACGGCACGGGTGAATTTAGGAGGGGAGCAGAAGGGTTCCCAGGCAATACGAGGAGCATTATGGGGGCTTGAAGCAGAACAGCATGGTCACAGAGGGGGAAATCTCTGACACTGCCCACAGTGTGCAGGTCAGTGGGAAAATTTCACTACCAAATGCACGCCCTTGTTCCCAAGAGCACGCAGGTCAAAGGATGCAGACCTATAAGAAGTGCTCTGGGTAATGCATCTCTTTTCCCCCAGCTCAAATTCCAGGGGGGGGGGG
>JAVKLA010000093.1:3797112-3828898 GCA_034782735.1 Sagittarius serpentarius
TGTACCAGCTACTACGAAGACAATTAACTCTATCCCAGCTGAAACCAGGACACCAAGGGAGAAGGGTGGGTTACCCCTCTCAGCCTGGTGCTGTTACACCAGGAATGCCATCACCCAGCACAGACCCAACTTCATCACACCTCTGCTCATATAGCCCGAAGATAGGGATAAGCTAAACAATCCCCACGTCACATGTGCTTAGGAAATAAGATTACCACCCCTTGATTACGAGGCTGAGACACTACAAACCCTGCCACTGAAGCACAGCATCCTGATTCACACCCTGGCACCTGCTCCCTTGATTTTAAATGAAAGCGGGAGGAGCTGCTTTTGAAGAGGTGGCCCCAAAGTGAGCAGGCACCAGTGCCAACTTGGTACCCTGGAGGAACCGCACACCACGGCTTTAAATACCTGCTCCTGGCACAACTGACAGCTTTGCAGTACTGAAGCATCAGACTACTGAAGCAATGAAATTGGCTGGGTTTGCCTCTAAATCCCCAAGGAACAACCCGACCAGGAGGTGGGGAGATCCTTCAAGCCTCAGCAGAGCCTGAGGCTACGACGAGGCAGCGGAGGCAGAGTGAGGTGCAGAGGGCACGGCAGGAACATCAGCGCGGGATGCGGTCAGGGCTGGTCACCTCATCCGTTAAGTCACAGCAGAAACACCCTGTTTCTAATGACAGTTTTCAAAACCTCAGCTTATCAAATGGACCCACAAAAGCAATCATGTTGGACATGGCTTAGATGCATCCTCACGTTAAAAATAACAACTTTTTCCTTTTCTTATTCCTTAAACCTCTCATCCCCCAAAAGCAACGCAAAACACCCAGAAACACCTGGAAGAGCTGAGGCTCCTGCACAGGTTTTCAGAGACTACCCAGACACTTCCCTCCCAGCCTCTCCCTTGCCACTACCCACACCCTGCGCGTCAGGACGTGGCGGTCTGCCCCCACTGCCACGTGGAAGAGCAAGCACACCTGTCCCTAATGCCAGGGACAAGTGGCGGGGTAAGCCAAAACATCAATTTTTCTTTCGCGGTATTCCTTTCCAGACCGAAGCTGGCGGCATAAAGCCCCACCCAGAGCACTTGGCCTGAGATACATCCAGACCTCTCTTCCATAAGAGACCTTGCCGGGTAGATCTGCCGACGGCAGAGGAAGGACTGAGCCACGTGGCCACAAGCTCATTACCCCTCGCACGTTACTCTTCATAGGAGCACGAGGCAGTCGCTGTGTGAGGCTCCCCTCCTTTTTCCCTTCTCCTCTTCGGAAGGACCAGGACTTTCCGAAGGGATGCTTGTTCTGCGCTCCTAGACCTGCCTCCTCCCCTCACCCCTGCTCATCGCACTCTTTGCATTAAGCAGGGTTCAGACCTTTGTCAGGGGCACGCTGGTGTGTCTCTGCTTGCAGAAAAGCTTTGTGGATAAACTTTAATACAAGCAAGTAATTATAATACCATAACTCAGTAATGCTACATTAAACATCATCCTAAATTGTCCACACGCTCTGTGAGTGCTCCAGAGGATATCCTTGAAGGCTCCTAAGCTAACAGCCAGGGGAACAGCACGGGCCTCGCACCCAGCCTCGAGAGCCCTCTCCTAAAGCCTCCCATCTCCCTGGCAAGCTCCTTCAGCTCCAGCGGTCCTGCCCTCTGCAGTCCTGGGCTGCCTTTGGCATCGTTAGGCTTCCAAACCTGCCCCCCGGCCAGCAGAAAGCCTCTGTAAGCTCTTGCAAAGCCACCGAGTTCCTTTTCAAACTATTCCCTAACCTCGGTTTTGGGAAGGGATGGTCGCAAAAGCAAACCGCCCTCCGCTTGCGTGTTACAACACAACCCGAACGGGTCCCCAGCCGAGCAGGAAAGTCCCCGGCTCCTTGCTCAGCACCAATGGTCTCCAACTGCCTCCTCGCACCCCCCTCAGCTTGCAGCCTCTCACTGCTGCCTTGTCAGCTTTGGGGGCGAGGATGACGCTCTTTGCTGCAACTCTGTGCATCTGCCCGAGGCCTCATAACTCTGTGTTAAGGCAAAAAATTTTTCTCTTTAATTTCTAATAGTGTTGCCAAAGGAACCAGCCTTTGCAATACAGCCCAAAGAACCAACCAAGCACACTGTGAAGTCACGTCAGAAGAGGAGTCAAAGCAATCAATCGGCGACACCAATCGCGTCAAGAGGATTTTAAAAATACCTTAAGTGGTTTTTAAAAGTACCTGGTGTTTTATTATAAAACTGCTCAGAACTGGGTTGTTGGGGGGGGGGGTTTGGTTTTTTTTTTGGTTTTGTTTTTGTTTTTTTAAAGGGTCCGCAATCTCTACACGCCCCTGGGAACATCACAAGAACCAAGGCAATTGGGTCCTACAGCCTGGCCATAGCATCTCCTGCAGGGACAATACACCGGGGTAAAAGGCTCAGAAGGCACCTGTGTGGAAAGCACTCACCAGCAAGGGTCCTCTATGTTAAAGAACAGGACAAAGGTGGAAAAGGAGAAAGAGAGAAAAAACAGAAAGGAGAAAGGGAAAAGCTGCATTTTGGCCCTTTTCTAGAAACACAGGGACAACTCCCTCCTTCCCTCTCTCAGCTCAGCACATCTTTTTTCAGCCAGCAGAAGAGATCCCAGCTCTGCCAGCATCCTTGCCAGGTCCAAAGAATTAGCATGGCTTAAACTTCTGGCATTACCTGGGGGGGTGGGGTAACAAAACCCCCAAAAAACCAAAACCAAAACCCAGAACACAAACCAAACAAAACCAACCCAGCACAACCCAAAACCCACACAACCCTGCAAAGCCTTCTTCGCTGAAACCGTTCACTTGGAGACAGTGGCTGCAGTCAACAGCCATTTCCCGAGCGCTGACATCCCTTTGGCAGAATCACACTAAGCCTCATCCTATCGACCGGGGCTGCAGACGAGGACCGAGAGGCCCAGGCTCATTTGCCAGGGCAGGGAAAAACTAAATCCTGCAGTTCTGCGGCCCCCCGAGCCCTCCTGCTACGGCTCCCGCTCCCCTTTCTGCGCTGATTGCAAAAAGCTCGCCCTTCTGCTGATTACAGCTGATGGTCTTGGCTGGTTTTTGCCCCTCCAGACCAGACCCTCCATTATCAAGGGTCTGGTTTTTTTTTTAAAAGGTTTGGGGTTTTTTTTGACTGCTTTTTTAGTCCAGCTAGTGAGTTTATTTTTTGCTTGGGCTCTTTCCTACCCTGTCTGGGTGTGCTGATGGATTTTGGTGCTTGCCAGAATTCAGCAAAACCAGGCTCGCTGGGCAGTATTAACTTCTAACCCCCGTGTAAAAATAGCTGCAATAAAGCAGAGTGAATAATATAAGCTTCACCTAATGTAACTTTGATTAAAAAGCGCTGCCCTCTTCATCACTCCTGCGTGGTAACTCCAGAGAAACGTCCTTCCCGAGGTCTGAAAAGCCTGCAAGGTCTGGGGAGAGAAGAGCCGATATGACACCGGCACAATACCAGGGCTGCTGCCGAGCCCAAAAGGGAAGGTGGAGGGAGCAAACTCAGAGGAAAAGACAACAACAACAGAAAAAAAAAAAGACAGATTCCTCCCACCTCCAGGTAGCAGACGCAGTCGAAAGGTGGCTTAACAGGGCAGCCCACAGATCCTCCCAGCTTTAGCCTGGCTGGAGGACCAAAGCACCAAGGTCCACGGCAGCGAAGCATCACCCTTTCCCTCGGAAGACTTTCCCTCAGACGCAAAAATCTCCATGTATTTAATTATTCTCCTCTTTACTCCTGGTGCTGGCAGCCTGTGGCAGGAGCTGTTTTGTTACGGCATGCAGGAGGAGGCAGAAAAGGTTTTAATTTCACGCCTTGCACCAGGCACTGCAATTTTGGACACTGTTTGTTATCTGACTTCGGGCTCTATCTCTGGTCCCGGCACTCCTCAGGCAGCCGCGGCCAGTTGGCTTTTTAATTTATTCTCTGCTAGGATAGGGATTCTGTTCAAGTGAGAGCCCTCACCGGCCAGGCGTGCCTTTTTAATAACAAAATGCCTTCAAGTTTGGAGGTGTGACTTTGTGCCAGGTTAAGTACAGCACTTGCCACTTCCGAGGGGCTGCAGCTCCTGTGCCACAGCAGACGGGGCTGAAGGAAACCCCACTGCTGTAAATCACCGTTTCCTTCAACTTTCATCCACCCGGAAAGGAAAAAAAAAAAAAAAAAAAAGAAAAAAATCACCTGGGACTAAAACCAATTCCCAAATCTCCCCCCTCCCCAGATGGTTGAACTGTAACCCCGAATCAAAGGACCACCTTCTGGAAAGCAAGAAGAAGCTCACAGCTGCTGCACCCATACCTTCATCAGCATCAAAATTACCCAAGACCATGAAATTCCAGCTCAGCCTGAGGCTGAACCTGTCTTGGTCCTTATTTGGTTTGGTATCTTTTCTTGTCTACAGCTGCGCCCATGTCTTTAGGAAAACCCGCTGTGGTACAAAGGGCCTCCGAAACCTGTGTTTGCAGGCGTTTGCTCTCCCTGGTGACTCTTGGGACCTAGAAATGTCAGTACGAACCTGCTTTCATTTTTTAAAGGCATTTTCAGCCCTTTTCCTTGTAATTCAGACTGGAAACGTAAACAAATCATGAAGACTGGAAAGCACCCGTCCTTTTTGCCTGTGATGCTGCCAGTCCATGAGCAGCCGGTCTCCAGCGCACCCCTGCGCAGCCCCATCCGTGCTCGCCAGCACGCCCTGCAGAGCCACAGCCTGACACCTCCGACGCTTGACAAAGCCCGTCCCCACGCGCAGCTGCTGGCAGCATCTCACCCCGGTGCTTGCCGGATCTCTCAGGTTGCCCGAAGCCGAGCCACCGTCTCGGGTGACAAGCCAGGGTGACAACCTCCACGCACATGAGGCACCAGCTTAATAGCACAAGAGACAGCGAGCGACCTAAAAACCCATGCTGGCTGATCCTGACTGCTCCTGTCGGAGGAGAGACATGTCCTAGGCTTTCCACCTTGCTTTCCCCGTCAGCACCTCAGCCCTGCTGCGACCATGCGCAGACCCAAGCTCTTCAGAGCGACAGCATGGGGAAGCTTTTGCCCCAAAACCCTCAGGTAGACAGAGCTGCTGATTTTGGTCTGCATTATCACGCACCTTGGGCTCTTGTCTACCCAAAGCACAGCTTGCTTGGACCCCTGTGCCTGGTCTAACTTGGCCTGGTAGCTCTCTATAGCAGGCCACGGCTCACACATATGGGTGCTCATTCTGCAGCAGAGGACCGAGGATGACTTGGAAAACGGCTGCCCCAGCTCTCCAGGCCGATCCTTTGCACAACGGCAAGGCGAAGAATTTCCTACGTTTTCAGCACGAGCAAAAAGCAAGGCATAAAGTCACATTTGCAGGCTGGGGAGCCGCAGCATCCCTCTTGTGTTGGACAACAACAACAGCAAAAGACAGACTGAGCACCTTTGAGATGATCACACCCCAGGGGAAACTCTCCCCAAAGTTTTTGTTGTGTAAAATTTCTTCCCAAACCTCAGCCCTTCTCTTTCTTCCCGGGTGGTTCGTCAATACAGAGTTTAGATCTCTGGCAAAGGACTTGGGGTGAAAGAAATCGAGGGTAGGTAATTGCCGCTTGAAAATGACAGCGCAGCGATTTACACAGACAAAAACGGACCGCGGAATACCAAGAGGCAGCCAACAGCGGAGAATCAATACCTCCCAAGAGGTGGGATTATTAGGGAGAGAAAGGGGCTTGAAAGATCCATAAGAGCCTGATGACTGACTATTTCCAAACGACCGTTCGCTGAATGAGAATTGCCTTCGGAGGGACGTCGGGGCCCTTTCCGAGGGTATGCATTTAGCCTGGGGATGCTGCTGCATCTCTACGAGGTTCTGCAAAGCCGGGCAGCGAAACACAGCTGCCCCACCGCCCCTCACCTTCCTCACACCTTTCCAGCAAAGGCTCGAGACCCTCGCTACAAAAAGGGAGCTCCTCTCTTCCTGGGGTGCACCCTGCTCTGAGGGCGGAAGGCACCAGGTAGCATCCCAACAGGGATTTTAGGTAACCAGGCTCTTGCATTTTGGCCTGTGCACTGGCATTTCTAGCAGAAGCGCATCAAAAAGAGGCAGCAGGAAAAAACATGGGTTTACAATTCTTCTTTTGTTTTTGCCAGCATATCCAAAGCATCCCTGCAGTCATTAACAAATCAGATTTGTCAATTCCCTTTATTTCCTACAAAAGACAGTCATGTTCCATCAGCATCTTTTAAACAGCAATTTCCGTGCTTTGCTCAACTCCTCCACACTGTAGCCACACGCAAGGTCCATTCAACAGAGCCTTGGACATGCCCAGAAAATGATGAGTGTATCTGCTTTACACCTCTCCGTAAAGCCATGGGAAGCCACCAGGATCTCCTCCAGCACGCCCAGGAGATGATTACTTCTGTTTTCAGCCCCAGCAGAGCCCGTTACTCACACCAACCACCCTGTTCTCCAGGGACAGCTGAGCAGCTAAGACAACCTCACAGGACAACAATATCACTTTGCTTTTCCCTGATACGGCAGGTGTACACCTGCAAAAGCATCCTTAAGATCAGCCTCTTGGAAAACAGAAATTCACGCACCTCCAGCCAAAGATCTGCCCTCCGAACACGGAGGGAGCACATTTTTAACAAGCGTGCCTCTGGGCATTTCAGCTTTTCATCGAGCACAGGTTTCACGCACCCAGCAGCAATCTGCCAAAAGCAGGCTGCTGAAAATAGAGGCTGGAAGCTGCTCTCAGTGGCTTGAGGGAAACTCGTGCTCGACACAGTGCTAAGTGCGCTCAAAATACAAAAGTTCCCCCTGAATGAAAGCAGCCAGGAGACCCAGGAGTCTCATTTTCTCAGGGGATAGCCTATTGCTCACAGCATATCTGGGTAGGAAAAATGAATAAAAGCCAGAACAGCTATCTCCTCTCTGACCACCATGCAGCTCCAGTGTATGCACATCTTGTTTTGGGTGGTTTTGTTTTTTGTTTTTTTTTTTTTAAAAAAAAACAACAAAACAAACTTTTCTCAAAGGTGAAAACAGAAATAAGATTTTCTTTTAGGAGGGGAGAGGAGGAAGATCACAGTGCAAGCAAGAAGGGAGTGAGAAGGACCCTAAAAGAGCAATTTTTGAAATGTCAGCAGGCAAAAGTTTGTCCATGGACAGCTTGGATGTACTATTTCTTTTTCAAAGGAAGGTAAGAAGAGCTGTTATATCTCTTGTTTTGCACCATTTACTTCATCAGCCTGGATAGGAGCTATACAGCAGGAAAAGAGCAATGCACAAGACATGCTCTCCGAAACCTTCTTCCAGCAGAGTTTCTTCTGTTACTATTTATTTTCTGTTAAATGTATACAGGAGGAACGAAAAATGAGCTGCTTTTCGGGGATTTTTTAAATTTTTTTTTTTAATTGGAGGAACTATTTGCTCGCACTTAGGTCAGGGAAGGAGGGTTGAAAACTAAGGACTCATTTAACCCTCTTGGACAGGAGTAGAGAGGGTACCGCATGTGCGGCCTCCGGCCCAGAGGAGCTTTGACACGCCTGGCTTAGTGCCATGAACAGCCCTTGGAGCTCTCTGGGAGCTAGGAGGACGGCGAAGCCCAGGGACGAGGGACAGAGGACAGCAGCAACTGAGAAAGGGGGACAGCAAGAGTAAACTCTTCCATCTAATCCCATGTTGGCCAAGCCAAACCTTTTGTGCTGCTAAATCTTGCTGCTTCCAGCATCCCTTCCCTGTGAGCTTTCCAGGCAAGTGACTGTTCTTCACAGCAAAAAGCAAGATGACCCCCAAAAAACAGAACAAAGAAGAAAAGGGCGACTCAACCCTTCCATTTCCGAGTTTCACAAAAGGCACGGGATTTAACCTTTACACACACAGAGCAACTACCCCAGAGTCTGGGGAGGGTCAAGAGACTAAAACAAAACAGCAACCGGCACTGAAAATAAGGAAAGTTCAAGTGGGAGCAGGAAAAACCATCTTTAAGGAGGGGTCACTCCATACCTATGCAGACCTTCACAGCTTGTGGCACTCTGCATCCTCCGACGTTGAGCAGACATCGTGCTCTCCTAAGCACAGGAGCAAAACAGAAAGAGCTGGTGCAGCGGCCATGGCTGGAGAAAGCACAAGTTTCGTAGGAGCTACCTGTGCCCTCAGCCCGTCCAGTTTGCAGACCTGACTCTGCATAGAAGAGCAGCTCGCGTTGTTGTATTTGAAATTATAACTAAGAGAACAGAGAAAACGGGCTTATGTTGGGTCTGTATACCTTCACCGGGATTTCGAAAGCACAAAAGTCATCAAAAGGTGTCCTCGAGTCAGAAAACCAATGAATGAGACCTGTAAGGAAGCCCAACGGTCCCCAACAAACCACCAGATATCAGCCGTTCCCGAGATCCTATCTCTTCCCCAAAGCCTGGGTGAGAGGCAGCGAATGGATGCTCAGCAGCAACAGATGTGGACTATTTTGGGCCAAAAAGAACAAGTGCCAGAGCTGGAATGGCATAACAGTGTCAGCAAAATAACCGCAGTGATGTCAGTTCTGAAAATGCCGTGCCGGGGGCAGGACGTCACCAGCCGGCACAGCATCAGCCCACGGCACAGCATCAGCCCACGGCACAGCATCAGCCCACGGCACAGCCCCGGCACAAGCGGCGGGAGCAGACCCCCAACAACAGCACATCATCCCGCTGGCCACCACTGCCTTCTCCTCCCAGAACCCCAAAACGAAGGCAATTCGGACCAGCGACCTCGCATGGTCCCCACTGGAACAACTTCATAGCAGGGAGAGCAATGTAAAGTCACAGAATCTTAGAATCATTTAGGTTGGAAAAGACCTTTAAGATCATTGAGTCCAACCGTAAACCTAACACTGCTGAGTCCACCGCTAAACCATGTCCTTAAGTGCCACAGTCAGGCAGCAAAAGGTTAGCAGAAGGGAGATACAGCAACAATAAATGCTATTAGAGGTGAAAGAGCTATTAAAGCTAAGCACGTCCACTGAAGTCAAAAGAAAATTCACCTGGATGAGGATAACCCAGAAACAAATACTCAGGTCGCAGCCCAAAGTGCAAATGCGGTTCTAAATAAAAAGAAGAGAGAGGACTCTTGATATCTTGATGCAGTTCTTGTTCTCTACACATTCAGTGTGCGCTTGGTTTAAGTCTTAACCAGGAAATTAAAGCAAAAGCACCTTGTCAATGTCGTGATAAGCAGGAGGATTTGGGGGAATGAATGATGCCCGTTAATCATCCGTTGTAGCCAGCCCCCAAGAGGTGAAAGAAGAAATGCCAACTTGGCACTGGTGCAGTGCTTAACCCAACTGCAGACCTGCTCCCGTGCCCTGTTGGTGCCCACCTGCTCTGCCAGCAAAATCCCATTAAAATGCAACAAGCATAATAATGTTTCAAGAACGCATCTACTTCAAAACAGCTGCACCCGGCAAACATTATGTGGCCTAAGATTCAAACGCTCTTCTTCTTCCCATCAGTCAGGCTCAGTGAAGGATTTGCTGTGTGGGTTTTGTTTTGTTTATTACTTCTAATGACTTTCTCATTATCATTTCGCTGTGAAACATAAACGATGGTTATGGGAGAAATCATATTATTTGGATGGCTTTATTAAATTAGAGAGCAAATCTGTGTATATTTCTGGCTCAGGATAAATGTTTGAACTTTGAGAGGCCAAAATTCATTTTCAGACAAAGCCATTTTCGGAAGCTCTGGAATCAGTGGTTAAATTTGCCCTCAGCTGCAAGGGAGATGTATGGGGGTATTTCTCAATTTAATCCCTCCTAGCGATTTCACCAAATCACCAAACCAAAACCCCGTTTCTAGTTCTGTTTATGAGAAACTCAGGACTTGCAGAACATAATGGAGAAATAAAGGCAAAATAGCGCTGGGAAACAACAACAACAACAAAATCATCCTGTCTCTGTGCCCCCATTCCCCTAGTCCTCAGACAGGGACTTCATTCAGCTCACGCGTTTTCTGTGAGCGAAGTCACTCTCTTCGCACCTTCACAACAAGAACTGAAAAAGTGCTTATTTCTACAGACACCGCTATGGCTGATAACACCAGCACAGCTCCACCAGAAATAGTAACGGCAGCCAGCAGACATGCGAACGGCTAACTGTGCCGGTACAGGTTACCTGCAAGAATTAGAGACGCGCCGCTTAAAATATACAAGGAGACGTCTGGCACCTTATCTGCCCGAGGGTTCCTGCAGGACCACGGGCAGGACTCAGCTGGTGGTGACAGGGAAAGAAAAGCCAGCGTGAAACACACACAGGATGAGAAAGCTGTTGCTAGACAGGCAGAAGAGGTTGCAGTTTCCTCCTCTTTTCCATCCATCCCTCCCTCTCTCCCTCCCAGTCCCAGGAGGGAACCAGAAACCAACTACATTTTCCAGGCATCAAATCAAAGGGCCCCCCCAGCCTTTCAAAACCAATATCTGACACTGGAATAAACCTGTTAAAAAGAATAAATTCCCCCTAGCACACCCAAAGGGAAAAAAGCAACAGAAAATCAACCCCCATAAAAGATCTGTTAAATGAAAGCGCTTTTGGCGTGCCAACCCAAAATACATGGCCCGCAACAAGCAAGCTTCGTGAGAGATATCCCTGCTGGCAAAAGACGGCAAGGAAGAGTGGAGGAAAGGTTTGGGGTCCTCCATTCACCATTACGGCACGGAACGCGATATGACCTATAAGGAACAGGCTCTGAAGCGATCAGACATGCCTGCGGACCCCAGGACCCCAAAGACAGATGGTCTCAAGCAGCCCGAGCATCTGGTGGGAGCACAGGTACCCAGGATGAGAAGAGAGACAGAGCAGGAGTACGCCAAGCTGGAAGCAAGCGAGATCCATTCTGCTAATAATTCAGAAATCAGGAGCAAAGGGACTTGGGCGGGGGCGGGTGGAAAGGGGCAGTTTTTCAAGCAGGGGCAGCTCCACGGCGTTGGCCATGAGCAGCTGTACTCAGAGCCGCTGGAGGACAGAAGGCAGGAGTTGGTCCTACCTGTCCACTGTCCAGGGCAAAATACATCTTGTCACCTTTCCTCCACCTCCTTGACCTGGAGACAAGTAGAAATGCTGCCTCGGGCACCCTGGCCAGACCTGGACATGCCTCACCCCCCCCACTCCAATATCACTCGGCTGGCGGGCAGCAGGAGCTGCTCCACCAGCTCCACACCTGAGGAATGCCCACCCCTTGCACAAGGCAAAAGGAGGGCAAGGAAGAAGATGTCTAAGGTAAACCGAGGCAGGCAAACCCAGAACAGCCATCAATCCCTTTATCCAGTCCCTTCTTTAAGAAGGAGCTGCAGGAACACACATACTTCTGTTTTACAGTGGTGCAGCTGCCTTAGGAGAGACTCTGGTTCATCCCGGAGCCCGCAAAAGGAACGGCAGGACCACCACTTTCTCTCCGAGTCATCCTGAGCGCTGTGGGCAGCAGCCCCGCTGGCCTTCCCAGAGATCTGCGCACAGCAGCCGTCAAGGAAGGAGGCCGAGCTTTTCCCGCCAGCTCGGGTTTAAGTTCACGCTAAAGCAGGATCCATTTAACTTTGAGTGTCAGATGTGCTAAGAGGATGCAAATTGTTGCTACTTCATCTGGTTTGAACCCATCTTATCTGGCTGCCACTTTTCCGCAGGACTGTGGGTCAGTCCCAAGGCTTTGGGGGGAACTGTCACCTTCTGTTGTGTTATTTTATCTGGGTTATTTTAAAGCTTGGTGCTCTGCCGGAACAAGCAGCACAGCTGCGACAGACCTTATGCAGGCGGTGAAATATGTGGCTACAGAAGCACGTTGCCTGCGGATATCAGACCTGTGGCTATTGTTTCCCCTAACACCAGCCTGTTGTCCTACACGGACCAGGGGCAGACGGAGACTTCTCTCCCAGGGACCACTCTCTTGCCAGCAGAGCTGGGCAGGACCCAGCTCCCCTGCCACTGACCCCTCTCTCACTTGGCAAACATGTCACACAGACAAACACAGAACCAGCTGGATCTGCAACGAGCTAAAGACGTGCAACACCCACAAAAGAACAAGTTAGTTAAAGCCTCCTTCTCTCAGACCTGCTGGGAGCTGCAGGCCACCACCGTGTGTCACCGCTACCATTTCCCCTCCAAGGACTCCCACCAGATCGCTAAAACCCCCCAAACGCTCAAGAGCGCACTTCTTCCCTTCAAGTATGGTCCCCTTTGGTACCTTCAGACAGATATTTTTTTTTTTTTCCCCCCCAATGAAGGGCATGCAGCTCCTCTCCTTCCTCCTCTGTTTTCTCTCGCCACCTCCCCCCCTGCCAGGGTGCCTGCTGGCACAACCCACCGGCCCCACCAAAGCCACGACCCCGCCTGGGACCCAAGGAGCGGCAGCACCGCAGCAGCACGACGCACAACGGGCTGGCAGCTCGTGGCCAGAAACCTCTCCTAACAAAGGCCCTTTGCTAATTAGCAATGAGACCTGCTCAGCTGGAGCACAGAGTAACATTATTAGTTTATCGCCCCTTCAAAGAAAGGAACTTTTCTGGGTAGCTGAACAGCTGGAGACTAACATCTCCTTCCCTAAAGCATCTCTGCTCATTATTTGTAGGACTTCACCACAACCAATTGGCCTAAGGAAGGCCAGGAAGGCTACAAACTACACCGATTATTCCCCAAGTATAGTAAGGAAAGTCCTGTAAACGGGAGAAAAATAAAGCGGTGACGACTCCTCACAGTCTTGCTGCAGAAAGACCTAAACCAGACGAGACCTCTCCGTACCAAGGCCGAAATCCATCAGCCCACATCCTGGCATCCCCTGTCCTCCCGTGGTATTTAATGTGCAGGTAGAGAGGGGAGCGCCCACATTCCCAAGCTTGCACGAAACCACTGGTTGTGACAATTTTTTACCCTCCTCGCAAATGCTTTAAGACAACTCTCGAGCTGAGACTGGCGGGGGCAGGGGGGGGAGGGGGGTGGAAACGCGCAAAAACCAATCCCCTCAACCCTGACAACCCCTTTTTGTCCTGTACGTGTCCAGTCATATCATATTTCTAAACCCACAGCCAGGCAGATGTTTCAGCCACTCAAAAGGAAGCCACAGCCACGGCCAGGAGCACGCAAGTCAAGGTATGGTGCCTGAAAGCAGCTTCCCAACGCCTGTTTGGAGCCTGCACTGAATAAAAGGTTCAGTCACAGAGGACGGCAACGAGCAATATGGTGTTTCACACGCCACCTGCATAGCACATCTAGGAATGGCATTGCAACATGAAACACGTTGATGAAGAACTGATCTGACACTCTTCTAGCAAACTCTTGTGTCCAGGAACGACGTGCTACTTCTTACAACAAAAGGACAGAAATCCCATAAGCACATTTACCCTTTGAAAAACATCTCTTGACACCAAATCAATGGAAACAACCGGCACCCTTTTCCTACAAGAAGCTGGTGAGGCACTTGCTTCAAGCACAAGGAGGGGTCTATGTCCCATTCGCCCTCTGTCCCAGTGCTCGCCACCCCCTTCATGCCCAGCCACACCATTTTCCAGAAGCAAGAGCAACCCCAGAGGATCCAAACATCACTCCAAGCGGATGGGGAGATAGAGGAAAAGGACAAGAGCAACTTTTGCCGACCATGTTTTCCCGAACTCGTAGAAAGGGAGAGAGAGAAGAGCCAAGCCTCCTTGGGAGGCAAAGCCTTTAAGTTAAATGTATCATGAAAAAGAAAACCTCTGTCACTGCTTAAAAAGGTTTTTGACAGGTCTTCATTTGTAACCCACAAACAAATGCAGTCTCTCATGCTCCATGGACTCTAATACCACTTCACAGCAGACCTGAACCCAACTGTCCATCGAAAAGCCAGAGAAGCAACCACATTAAAACAGCTCTCTTCACTGCTTTTGGGCACACCAGAAATCTTTCATTTCAGGACCTGCACCTAAGTGCCTGGGAGCACAACCTGAATATAGAAAGAAACGGCTGCTCAAAATCATTTCAATAGCTTTGGGTGGACCAGTTGCGGTTAAGTCAAGCCTAACAAACAAGGCATTTTATACAAGACAGAAAGCAATAGCGCTTTGCCCTATTTAAGCTACGGCGAAGTTTCAGAAACACCTTTTGTAACTTAGTCGACGAGAGAGACTGGCCATAACCCGTCAGTTCAGACCTGCATGGCCATCTCGAGTCCCCCACCACCTGGGAGAAGGGGTACAGAAAGCAAAGAGAAGAGTCACCCACCCCACACCAGGGTCAGGGATAGAGGAGAGAAATAAGGACCCGCTCCAGACCTAGGACGTCAAACAGCACGTGACACAGCAAGGTGGGACAACTACCTCCATGCCTTGCTCTGCAAGAAGGCTGCCGTTCAGGGAGGCAAACAGAGCAGCTGAGGTGGGAAACCTTCGCAGGCAGCTTCTCAAGACGCGCGGCCGTGGCAGACTGCCTCAAAGGCAACATCTGGTACAAACGGGGACGATGCCAGAGCGGCACCACCACAGTGGGATGCTGAGGTGCAGGCCTTTGTCAAAACCAGTGAGTGGGAGATGGCCAGCAGTCACAGGAATGCACAAACCAGGCCTCATCTCCAGAACGGAGAGATGAATGGAAACGAAGAGAAGGCCGTCTTCTAGGTGATGGAGATGCTGAAGGACCAACGTCACGATGGCAGCCCGGAAGATACGGGCGACACCTCCACTGGCCACAGCCTCTGCTCTCAATTTGGGACCTCAACACCAGCTACAAAAGCACTGACTAAGAAGCAGCCCCTGGCTACCTGCTCCACAGCTCGTACCATTCGTCCTTGCTCATACATTTAAAAGTATAGCCAACATGACCTATATGCCAAAAGAGTCCCTTTAAGAGATTTACAAACCCAGCCGAGCCTGGATATCAGTATTTCATCTGCATGTCACGAGCTGAGTGTTTTCACCTCTTAATTTTGTCTTAATTTTGGTTCCTCGCTTTCTTTCTGCAGAGTTCCCAAGATTTCGTGTCAGCTACTAACTCACCCCTCCTCCCGAAAACAGGACAAGCGGCTACAAAGCCCAGGTTTGTCACCAGCCAGAGGAATCCTCTAGAAAGAAAACCTGCAGGAGAGAGATAAGAAGCATCTCCCCCACTCATCGGAATGCAGCGAAAAGACCAAAACAAATATTAATGAGAGGCACTTAACTGCGCCTGTTCAGCAATCAATAACGCACGACAAGGTACACAATCGGGCCGCGCACTTCACGCCGTCGCTGTGCTGGAGGTCCAAAACGGAGGGGTCTTCTGCTAATCCCCTCCTCGCAGCTGCGTCGGCAGCTCTCCAAGACCCCATCCCCTTCCACATGCTCCCTCCATGAGAAAGGCAGAGGACCAGAGCGGTGACCGACACCTCACAGTTGAGTTTAACAATTACGTTCATCCCAACTAGCCACGTTTGTTTTTTTAATTATTATTAATCTAATCCTTCCAATTATTCAGAAATATCACCTGTTTGGCCATGCCAGTGAATGCTCTGGAGCATTGCTCCACGCCTGGGTGGCATTTGCACAACAGGTGTCACGGGGACGGGGCGCGGGGCTGCTTGGTGACATCCTGCACGGGGAAGGGGTGCGGTGGGAGGACGCGACCAGAGACGGACGCAGGGAGACGGCATCTGAGCTGCAGGGACTCGTTCGGAGAGCAGACCGACGCCTGCAAGAACAGAGATTGCGGCTCAGGAACCTATTTACCTTTCCGTGCCTGTTTCATGCAAAACCTTCGTCTGTCGCTAGTCCGGCTTCTCCTCCGCATCACCCCTGTAGGGACCATGTCCTACCCCTGCCCACAAGCACCAGGCACAGGAGGGTGGCTGAGGGGACCCAGCCGAGGGGGTGCTCCCCCCGCCTCCCACTTTTTCAGCAGGATTCCCGGGCTGGCATCTGAGGGCGCTTCAGCAGGTCCTGCAGCGCCGGCTGCGGGAAGACAATGGCTTTCAGCTCAATTACCCTTCACATTCTGATTCCATAACGCTCCGATGAGGCTTTTTAACTAACCCACCCCCACCCCACCAAAAAAACCCACCATGCCTGCCACAGCCCAGCCTCAAGCACAAACGTGCAGAAGGGATGCGACTTGCTGCTGGCGTGAGGCTTGGCTCTCCTGTCCCCGCCACCCACCTTTCCTGAAGGTCTCCTCTAGGCTGCCTTCTCCTCTCCTGACCAGGCACCCTCCTGCCAGGGACTGGGCTCCTTCTTGCTCTTATTCCAGCCTCCGCTCGCCTCTTGGGCTCCCAAACCCCAAACACCAGATGCACAGATATCGGCCTCCCTGGAGATGCGTGTTAGGCGCAAGCAGAAAGCACCGTCGCCGCTGGTGGGACCACCAACACCCCCAAATGCCCCACAGAGACAGGTCAGCACGACACAGCCACTTAGACGCTTCTTTTCAGAGGTGCTCGCAATAAGAAAATGACACGGTGAAGGTTTCACTGCTTCATACAACTAAAAGTGAAAAATAGGTCTGCCATCCTCCAGAGAAGAGCTGACTTCCTCCTGACATCATCTGGGCAGATCAGAGATGACGTGCGAGCACGCAGCAAGATGATGAGGAGGGACTGATGATGAAGCACACGCTCTGGAAGTGTAACCTTGCTGAAAAAGTACTATTTGCCCTGCAGACAGGGGTAGGTCTTGTGTTCAAGGCCCTCGGAAATACGGTCAATGGAGGGAAAGCCTTGCAGAGAAGGCCCCCTTTGCTATGTGGTGGAATACCTGGCTGGCCCACCCACGCTAGAAGGATGCAGGCTTCTAGCTTTCTCCCAGCCCATCCATCCCCTGAAGCTCACGCGGCCCTCAGACCCGCGCAGGAGTCTGCACGCAAGGTAGGCGTGCTCAGAGGCAAGGCTGCAGCTGCGTCCCACAGGGCAGAGACAGCCCCGCTTGCACGGCCCCTCGCCTTTAGCCCCAACACCCATTTCCCTGCTGACTGCGAGGACTGGGATGAACCGCAGCGCCGTAGTCCTCAGGGGCTCGCACCAGAAGAAACAGCCTCTTTGCAAAATTTCCTTCCCCATCTGCACCAGTTTGTATATAGGAAAACAAAATATCCACCTGTCCTGCTATTTCACCAGCCAGCTGAAAACTCCTGCGATGCTTCGCGGGCCATCGGCTAACCACTGCAGTGGAACAGCTTTATGCTTTAACCCTCTCGGCCTCCCTCAAAGGCGAGGCACGGGCAGCACATCTCGGAGAGGGCAGCGTTTTCTCCTGGGAGGCTGAGAAAGCTGCACGCGCACATCTGGCCGTGTGTTTCCAGCATGTTTAATAAAGTGATTTTCCAAGTGCTGGCTCAGTAGCTCCTGACCCGTGTAGGTTTGGGGTCCTCCAAATCACACACGCAGCAGAAATCATTCTCCATTCAGATTGCTCGTCAAGGTCTGGTTATGGTACGAAGCACAGGTAGGTCCCTCTTTCGCCAAAGCTCAGAGGGCTGTGCTATCAACTTACCTCTAAATAAAGATTTACTAATTAGGGAGAGATATTTACATCTTCCATTCTTGGCAATGAACTGAGAATTGCTAAAAAAACATGTCTTGGGTGAACATACCAGCCTACCAGTTACCAACTCCTTTTTTTGCTCCTTAAATACCGGTATGAAGGTAGTGCTGGTGGCCACCCTGGCACCAATAGCCAGATCGCAGGTCATCTAAGCAGGAGGTGCCTCCAAACACATACGAGCAACCAAGACTCATCACACACAGGCTGGGCAGGAGGTGGCTGACTTAATTAATATCTCCTCTTCTCCCTTCCCTCCTTCCCATTACCCTTTCAAGTTTGATTTACAACTGCGGGCCAAGCCTAGCTGGAAGTGACATATCAACATGATGGAAACCAAGGCAGGTTTGAAAAACAGAGAGGCTCTCCGTATAACCATCGCCCGAGCTTGGAGGAGCCGGGTGGGCTGTGGCCGAACACCCCGTGCTGGCAGCACCCCAGCGAGACCCCCGGAGCACACTGAATAAGCTGCGTCCCTGGAAAGAGAGGGACAAACAACTCCTGTCCCTAACCCCAGGGGCGGGTGACAGAGTCTGCAACACAGGGTGACAGCCACCAGCTCTCTCCTTCCACTCACGTACCCCTTCACGCTTCCCTTAATTATTTGGAGACGTACCGCGTTAGGACATGGAGCTGGCTTGCACGGCTAACTGTCAAGACCCTTTGCACACACGCGCAAGCACGTGTGTGCACAGAACTGCCTTGCGAGCTGCTCATGCTGAAGAAAGAGCAGAGCCTGACATTTGGAGAGCAAGGCAGAGCAGCAGAAACGCAGCAGGAATCGGGCAAAGGGGTGGCGGGGAGGCAAAAAAACTGCAAAAGCTTATTTGCAAAGCTCATTTATCGCACATTGGCTCCATTTTGCTGCTCAAAAGGGAGCGGGCCTGATGGCAATACTGCAGCGGTGGTGATGATCTCCATAGATGCCCAAGCAGCTCAGCATCACGCTGCCCCGGGGCCAAGCCTTCCCGCACAACCTCAGCTGTCTGAACCCATGTCTACCCGGATTTGGTTTGCATCCTCATATCCTCTTTTTTTTTTTTTTTTTGGGGGGGGGNNNNGGAAAGATTTTCAAATCTTCTGTAAAGCAAACCCTGAAAATTACAAACTTTCAGTTGCTTTTTTTTTTTCCTTGAAAGAAAATTGCCTTGAACCCTATATTCAGTTTTCCTGCTCTCTTCATTATTCACACTGACGAAATAAATCAACCACATTTTAAGTTTCAAGAGCAATTAATGGTTGAAATTATACAATGGCTGCCTAATACTGATTGAAACTTCTTCCTGGATCAAATTTCTTCCATCTGTAATGAAAATAGTTTGAAACTGATACAAACAGTTCAGTTCACACATAAATATTTAAAAAATAGAGAGAGAGACTGATTTAGTCTATTATTTTATCACAAAGTATGACCAGCAGGAGAAAGCTTATTATACATGACTGTCACTGACACATTACAAACTAATAAAACACAAAATGCAATTCTGAAAAAGAAATTGGAATGAATCTATTGCAAGAGCGATTTTTATTGTTCTTTTGAAATGCTATTTCTGCCCAGCTTTGCTGTCAAAATGGCAACATTTTTCCTAAATATTTCCATCTTAATTAAAACCGGCATTTTTATTGAAAAAATGCTCTGGCAAGGCTCTTCTGCCAGCTCTAGCATCACCTTCCCTAGCTGCACTGAGCAAGGATGCAAACATGTGCCCACCTCGTAGGTCTGCTGCTGAGCTCAATTATTTCAGGCTGAAAAGAGCCCGTATACCTAAAATGGCAGCGGCTGGGGCACTGTCCGTTTCAGTATGGCCTTAATCATACCTTACTTTAGGTGGCACGATTGAAAACGGAGCCCGAAACAACAAACTGCATGACTACGTGGGTAAAAAAAAAAAAAAAAAAAAAAAAAATTTATATATATACACACTTTCAGTGAAGGTTCTTTTGCTGCCTTGCACCGGAGCAGTTGCTACCCGCACGCTGCCTTCGCAGCCTGCACGTGTTAATAAACATTTCTACGGCCAGGCACGCTGCTGACTTAAAAGATGATGTACGGAGAGGGAGGTAAACAAAACAGGGATGCAAAGGGAGGGGATGCGACTTTTTGCTGGCTGGCACGAGATAATAAGTTATGTCCCAGGCTTCTGGGAGAATATCATAACCAGAGAAAAGAGAGATAAAACAAAACTAATTGCTAGCAGGTCACATTCATTAGCTCCTCGCTCCTCTGCCCGTTCCTGGCAGCAGACAGCCCTTCCTCCTGCTGGGGACAAGGAAGAGACCTTGAAGCCATCTGCTGCCCAGATGTGTAAGTGTAATTATACCGCGAGGGCTGGGCTCGAACACCCCGTGCGGGCACTTCCAGTCCCCTGGAAAGGAGCAGCCTTTCAGCCCGAGCCTAAATTGCTCCTGCAGCAAGAGATGCTGTGGGACCACAAGCCATCGCTTCTGCTCCGGAGGAAGCGTGCCCGGTCCGAGCGACCCGGCTGCTTGCTGCCGGCGGGGCCGAGGGGATCCCGAGGGGCCGGCGTCGCTTGGCGTCGGCCATCCTGAGCTCAGGCGTCGTCCCGACCTCAGGGATGGGTCTGGGATGGACACCCACACTAAAGTCAGAGCTTGGAAAATCAGCAAGGGACGGGCAGGTACGGGGCCTCAGCACCCATACGAAGGCAGCGGTACAGGGCGCCCGAGAGCGTGCCCGTGTCCCGGGGCTGCTCGGGAGCTCGGCGAGTGAGGGTGTTTTATCCTTGTCCCCATTTCTTCCGAGAGGAGCGATTCCTGATTTGTCTAAGTTTCCTATCCCCTCTTTGTCTGGCTGCTCCTTGCCTGGAGAATGCTTCCGTATGCTTTCTCTTCCTCTGCCCCAAGACTATTTCTTTGGCTCCGGGAGTCTTATTTTCCCAGCACGACGGCTCCTCCACAGAGGCACCGAGTTGCTTGCTGCCCTGCACTAGCTTTCCTTTCAGCTCCAAATCTGCTGTTTTCTACCCTTTCTGCTTTCCCCCCGTCCCCTTCGTCTACGCCAGCATTATGCTGGGCAGAACAGCACGACTATTTCTAATTTTCAGGCTGCCCCCCCTTCTCCTTGCTGCAGTATCCTTCCAGAAAGAGCCCAAGTTTTGCCTGGTGGAAATGACTGTTATCTCCAGGACACTTTACACATTACTTCCACGCCATTTGGAGTTTTCCGCCCCAGTAGTTTCTGTTGCGTCTCTCATTTCACTCCTCAGGCACGTGTTTTAAAGGACCAGGGCCTCCTATTCACCGGTGAAGCCAGACAAGAGATAGGACTGCTAGAGGTGGAGACTTTCTTTCTCCCTAGGACGTCAGGACGTCACTCAAGACCCTTTGACGTTCTCCATCTGGTGTCACAGTATACGCATCAGCAATAATGACAAAAACTTGCACACAGATGACCTTCAGAGGGAAAGATGCTTCCAGGTCTGAGCACCTGCTTCATCACACAACAGCTTTCTCCTTGCAAGGAAAGGAGAGACCTCCACAAGCCTCCCAGCCCTGTGCAACCCCCCATACCCAAGCCACGCCACTCAAATCCTCCACGTCTTATCATGCAAGATGCAGCATGACTCTTTAATAAGCACCTCACCCCTTGAAAAGAAAAAAGTTTCTACATAAATCCCATGGACATCTCTGACGTCGGCTGTGCAAACCCCTTTAGCCCAAACGCTGTTTCACTCGGTGTACTGCAGCCTGTTTCGTTTAAGCGCCATTCTTCGATGCTGGCAGAAAAGAGCAGGGAGAAGATGGCAGCCGCTGCCTGGTGTGCTTCCAAGTTCTTGTCCGAAGGAACCGCCAGCATCCGAAAGCCGGAACAAATGCCCAAGACAGCGCCCGAGCTTCCCTGCACTTAAACAGCCCCTTTACGTTTTGCTTGCATGTGGAAAGGGCGGGATCTTCATGAATATTTACGAACTCGCCCGAGAGCCAAACGCACCCAGCGTGCCAACACACATGGCATCCCACCCGTCCGAGTAAACTCAGCCTGGTGACTTGTGCATTATTCACATCCCTCGGTCCCCGACTTTTTCTCAGAGCCCCTTCTTTCTGCTCTTCCATGCCAGTGCAAGCCAGGAGACGGGCACTCGCACGGCCTCTTTATTACTGATGAAAAAGGGTGTCCCACAGCACTGCTGGCAAAATCTCGACTTGGCAATTTTCTCCATGTAAAGATACGTTTTAACATTCAATCTTCCTGAGCAATATAGAAGTAGCCCCATCTTGGCGGATTATGCAGGCTGGGGTTGAGAGAGGAGGGGAGAAGGCATGATTTCTTTGAGGGATATTATATTCTACCTAGTGATTACAGAGCAGATGAAACCCTCTCAAAAGGATTATCTCATCCGGCTAAGAGATGGCTTTTTAATAGATGGACAGTACGCCTGCACTTAAGACTACTGAAGGGAAGACACACCCTTCACAATGTGTCTCTGCTTCCACAAGTTTGCTGGACAAAGTTGGGAAATAATTCAAGGTTGCTTGAAAATAATGATAATAAAAAAGTATCTGGAAAGGAGAAACATCAAAACAAATGCACGGTGACCAGCTCTGTGAAGCCAGAGAGATGGTATCGAGATCTAACCTGTTATTTTGTCAGCCAGCTATTCCCTCCGGGCTGATGGAGGCTGGCTTTGAAACCCCGCAACAATGAACACAATAAAAAGTGAGGATGCTCGGGAAGTTTGGTAAATGTTTCACCTGCCGCAGATTATCGCCACGTACCTGCGCAAACAGAGACCCCTCCTGCTGCGGCGAGCACCAGTCGAAGCCTCACCTCCCACTTCAAGAGGTACCGGAGGTGAGAAGTCACCCTCGGTCCCCAGCACTGGCCATGCCGATGGGATGCCAGGGTGGAGGGGAGGCGGAGATGCTTCCTTACCCAGGAAGGAGAACCAGCTTGCTTCTGGCCAACAGTGTTTAATGAACACAGCTTGAATAATTAGCTAATTTTTTTGTTGTTGTCTCTCTAGGAAGGTGGGGTTTTTTTAAGGAAAAAAAAAAAAAAGCCAAAACACCAGACATAAATAAATAAAATTGCAGCTGAAGCGCTGCGGAAGAGTTCGATATGTTTGCAAAATTTGTGCGCGCAGAGGTGGTAGAGGAAGGGGAAGGCTGGATTTGGTGGGTAAGTTACTCGTTGTAAATTATTTGTGCAGTTCTAAAATCCACACAGGAGCATAAGGGCAAGGAGAGAAGGAAAACAGTGAGCGGGCAGAAGGGGGTAAAAAAAGGAGGAAAAAAAGAAACGTGGAAGGAAAGCAGCCAGCCATGATTACAGGCCACTTTGCAACGTGGCAGGAACATCTTTCTTATCAGTTCTGTTATCATCTCCTTCAATTCAAAGGCTCTTTATTTAAAGGAGGTGGGGGCAGAAAAAACCAAACACCAAACCCAAAAGGTGTCTGGAAGCGTGCAAGGGAATGGCTAATGCGGCTGAAGCGGGAGCTCACGCTCATTGCAGCTGCTTCGTATGCGCAGCATCAGGCCTCGGAGCCATCGCAATAGAATTATATGAGCCCCTGAAGACTCCCGGGCAGGATGGCAGGGAAACTGATGTAATTACTGACATTATTACCATTAAAGCAAAATAATAATTTTAATTATGGCTAGGGCTTTGGGGGCTTTCTCTGATCCTCCCTGCCCCTGCTCACCATCTAGCATGGTCTGGTTCCAGGCCGTGTAGCAGGACAGGGCAGTGACAGTCCCCTCCTTTCTCTCCCCCTCCCCGCCAAACACTTTTCTGCACAATTAAAAAAAAAAAAAGGCCATCATAAACGCCACTATTTCAACTACACCGCCATATTAAGGATGGAAACGGTGACCAGCAGCTTGTGAAGGCTCAATCCCACAGGCTACTCCCCGAGCAGAAGGGACTGCTGTTGATGGTAAGTGCCCGCCTGCCTCCCAATTAAAATAAATTGGTAAATCAGGGCTGAGTTCAGGAGATGCGACACCTGCAAGCTGGACTGTAGTTACCTAGCCGATGCTGTGTGCTGCCCAGAAACTTTCCTTTCTATTTTTAAACTCCTTTCCCACAGCCCTGCCTTTTTACTGGTGCTCGCTTGAACTCAAGACAAGATGAGCACATTCCCAAGCCAGATCGTTGTGGTAATAGATGCAGTGGGTGCCTTTTGAAAACAGAGCCCCGTGATAATTACTGTCTCCTGTCAAGTTACAGATACTTTTTTGTGGTGCAACTGTCATCCCGTGAATGGCTGGGCTGCTAAACAGCAGCCTCTGGCCCAGAGCCTGGCTGAAGACAGCTTTTTGCTGGAAGACGTAACCCAATAATACATACTACTTTATAAATCACTCGGTGTGTTAAATGTAACAGGAGGAATGAGGTGAGGAGAGCACCGAAGGAGAGAAAACCCCACCAGAAACCTCCTGAGGGAACATTCCGCAGAGAAACCAACGTTTAAGTGACCTTTCTGCCAGCACGTGAAAACTGCCGATGCTCCAGGGCCAAGAGGAGGCCACGGACGGTTTGAACTTGCTCAGCAAGCTCAGGATGCTGGGTGATTATGGGGGAAAAACAGCTCTTCACAGGAAGGTACTAGGCTTTGGTTACCGCACCACACAATGGCCTCAACGTTTGAGGAACGTCTGCAGGAGCCATGATGTGGTCCTGTAGACGGTGTAGCACCTGGAAGTAGCAGATGCAGAAGAGAGGCTTGCAGAGCCGTGCCTTTTAAGCATAAGCTTAAAGGTCGCTCACTTCAAAGGCGAACGGAGGGCTGCGTGCCCCAGAAGGTCTCATGCTTGGAAGCTGGGACAGGAAAACCTAGCAGGCACCCAGGGGGGAACAGTCCACCCCATTCCCAACACCACAGCAGGGACCACAAAACCAATGCATGGGCTTGGCTCCGCTTGGCTCGCTCGCTTCACGTAGAAGCGTTGAACTGTGACAATCCAACAAGGCTGAGTTTCCTCCGGATCCAGTCAAATGGAAAAACAGATTAGATAAAGCAGATCGGACTTGTCAGAAACTGAGGCATCGCCACAACAGCCTGCCACGGGCTCAGCAATACATCTCTCCCGATTTAAAAGCCAAACCCTGAGACTCCCAGAAATACAGTACCCTGGGGCTGGGTGAGGATAAGAAGGGTGAAAAAGAGCACGTGCAAGAGGTGAACTGCAAGGGATGCATCCAAGAGGAGAACAAACCCTGAAGGTCAGAGTAGCAAGCACATGAGCGGCTAACTAATGTACTACAGCAGCACCACAGGGCACAGACACAGGCACACACGTCCTAGCAAACTGGAAAGCCATAAAAGTCTATTATAGCAAATCAAACAGCAGTCAGCATGACAGCCATTAGCCTGAAATGAATACACGAGAACTTAATGAGCTCTGTCGAGGCCAGCTTGGTGAATTAAGTTGCCAATTCTAGCAGGATTCCCCTTTTCTTTACAGACTTGAAAGCGTCCGCACCGCCTCGTTGCCTTTTGACAAGCAAATCACAGGCCGCCCTTGCCCAGACAGGACGGACGATTACGCTGGAGCAACGTCCCTCTCCTGACACGCGGGCCCTCGCTCAGCTATTCCAGGCAGGTGCCGGGGATGCGATTAAGACACGACGAGCGCAGAGGACCAGTGGCATCAGCCTGACACATGAGCGATCTCCGGTCTGGGTATTTGGAGCTGCTGCGACATGGCGGAGCCCGTGGTTAAACTGGGCATCCTCTCCCCCCTCCCCATGCTACAGCGGAATCACAGTCCGCAGCCCGTGCCCAAATAAATTCCCATTCTCAAATCAAGCAGACTGCGTAAAACGCCAGGACGGGTATTTAGAGGCAGTATTGTTTTTAAAGGTCAGTTTACTTCATGTTCCATTTATTTATGCACACTCTTCTTTTGACTTTCCTAGTGCCACACAATAGCAGTGAGGTTTAAATAGCCTTTCTGTTGCTGCTCCATTAGCTAGGACAACTGCAAATCGATACATCCATTTACCTCAAAATTAAAAAGAGAAAAACCCTCATTAGCTGCCAATTCTGCACAGAGCCAGTCTACGCAAAGCCGCACTAGCGCTTCTGCTAGCCTCTGCTCCATCCCCAAGTGCCAGCCCCCGTTTATTTATTAGCTATAGGCCCTTCATCTTCGGCCGGGTGCTCTTTGAGACGGATGTCGCTACCCACACCCTCACGGCTCACCCTGGCCTGAGCTGTCTGGAGCATGGGGGTGACGTGGGGACACTGTCACCCCCTACCATGACTGGTTCCCCAGCCTCAGCTGCATCCCAGGTGTCCCCTGGCTCTGGGGGCCTCAGCTTCTGAAGGCACATCTCCGTGCCACATCACCTCCGGCTTCGAGTACTTGTGGCCAAGCAACAGCGAAAACTTGTGGTCCAGAAAAGCTCTCAAAGCAAGTGGGCATCTCTTCCCCGAGAGCCCTGCCAGCACACGCAGAATAAGTTCATTGCTCACCTCTCCTGTGGGACGTAGCCCTTGGAGGGTCCTCTTTAGGTGGTGGGACCCCATCTCCTGCTCTCCCAGTGCCTGACAAGGACAGGCTCTCTCCCTGGCAGAAGGGCAGAAGTGCCTCCAGGATGCTGGCTGAGCTACGTGTTTGTGGCTCATTACTTCTGATCAGTGCCCTTGGTTAAAGATCACGGAGAGAAACTAGAAACTGGCACTCGACGCCTTATAATTAGATTAGGCCAACCTCCAGAAAAGCACAGCTCTGAAGGCCAAGTGGCAGAGCGGGTGCACTGGGGGAAGCACCGTGCTTGCTGTACCCCAAACAATTAGACGGTCCTGGAACAGCAGAACCGCGGCTCACGTGCAAAGCAGCGTGACATGCGAGAGAGAAGCTCTGGGGTTCAGCCTCCTCTTCGTTTATTTTTTGTCCATACCACCTTGCCCACAGCTCCCTTTCCTCAGCCAGCCTTAATTTTCCAACCCGGCGCTGGATCTTTGCCCTCCCTGCTCCCCAGGCTTGACGCAGGTTAAGATCGGAAATGTGGAAGGCTTAAGGTTGGCAATATCAGCTCTTAGGGCAGAAGCGACGAGCAAGAGGAGATACGGCACGGCTGCTCCAGGTATATAAACACCAGGGCTGAACACAGCACCAGGTCCCAGGGGAGACACAGAAACCCACTTTCCATCTCTCTCTTCACATGGCGGAAGGAGCCCTCCGTACCAGGTGCTGCAAACAGCGAAACTGGAGGAAAATCTGAGGGCAGGGGAGAGGAGACTATTCTCCTGCAGTCCTACTGGCGTTCCTTTTGCCTTGCAGACATCTGCAGGCAGACCGTCACCGGGAGGAGCGGCAGGAAGGCAAGACGGCCACCCATCAGCTTCCCGAGGTCTGAGCAGAAAGGCGAGAGCGAGGAGCAGCTCGTGCGGGTTTTGCCAAGTCATTTCTGCACCATTCGTGCTTTAAAGAGGAGAAGAAATGACTCTGACCCAGTGTCATTCTCAAAGGGAGGTTTCAGATGACTTGGCGCAAAGATGAGGCTAAAACTCCCGGCTCATACATCACAAGCAACTTAATGAAGAAACCTCATCCTCACAGCAGAGGGACAGGGAAAGATCAAAGCCCAGCACGGCAGGGCATCAGCAGCCAGCATATTAAATAAACTGTTGTAACACAACCATTTGTACCTCTCAGTTACCAAAGATCGCTTGATTTCACACACACACACACGCAACTTGACCTCATCCACACCCCAAGGCATGCGGTGGGGAAAACAGGCTCTGCCCTGGCACCAGGGTGCAAGAGGGAGAGGTTTTCTCCACTGGAGGACATGAAATGCCCTCTTAATCCCCTATTTCAAATGTAATACCCTGAACCTTGTCCTCCTAGCACCAGCAACCACCTTTCACTCCACATCTTTAAAGTCTAAATCCACATCAGTTCTGTAAGCTCCTGGCGTGTTTCTGCCAAGCTGAGCTCTAGGTGCAGAAGCTCTCCCTGACGGTATGACTAGCTCAGTGTCACCTCCTTTGCAATGGCCGGCACGGAGAGAGAGTGGCAGAAGGTTGTGGAAACTCTGTCGTTGGAGATACTTGACACTTGGCTGGATAAAGCCCTGAGCAACCTGATCCAACATGAAAATTCTCTCTGCTTCAGTGGAAGCTTGGGCCAGGTGATCTCCTGTGGTCCCTTCCTACCCACATTATTCCTAGGACATCATGGGACAAGTGCTGCTACGGAGCTGTTAAAGCTGCTTAAACCACCAGCAAGGGCAGAAGCCTTTGGGCAGGACTCTGCCAGAAATCAGGCGTTTGGAGAAATACGTACTCCTGCCTCAGGTCACCGCTGTGACAAGAGCTGCACATCCCCCCTGGCTCAAGGGAAGAGAAAAAGAAACAGATTCCCGTTCACAGCCATTTTCAAACTTCGCATTGGTCATGGGAGAGACATCACCAATGCTGCAAAGACTCTGAACTCCAAACCTCCTCTTCCACCTGCCTTCCCCCAACACCCAAAACACAGCCACTTTGCTTCTGCCCGTTCTCAGGCAGCAATAACTTCCAGAGATTTAATCCTCCCCCGCCAGCCCCAGTGACGGTCCAGGGCAGAAGGACAGTCCTGTACTTCAGTGGCCCTCCTGCAGCCAGCTCTGCGGTGGCAACCAGACAGCAAGCGTGGCCACCGAGGGAAAAGCCAGAAGCCAGGCTGCACGGAGAGGCCGCGGCGATCCTTACCTCCGGGATGCGGACGCTGTAGGGCTGGTTGTGGAACCGCGGGGCGTTGTCATTCACGTCTCCGACTTGGATGTTGACCGTCCCTTTGATCACCTGTGATCACAAGGATAGCGACAGGGAGCGGGTGTCAGCTTTACACACGGATTTAAAACCTAAAGCAAGCCTGTGGCGCTCTTTTCTGACTTGGGCTTTTAGCAAGCGATGGCCCTGCTCCCCACAGCCCCCCCTCCCCCCCCCGCCGGGGGGATGCAGAAGGTCTCCAGCAACCCATGCTCATCCTCCCCGCTCCCCTCTGCCCGTGCTGCAGACCATGAAATGAGAAGTCACACTTACCCCTTGGCTGTCACTGACAGAAAATTCAACCGTGAATTCTGACTTAGTCTGAAAGGGAAGGAGAAGAAAAACATATAATTAAAGATACTGTAGTGTTTATCTGCAGATGGCAGGCTTGGGACTTTTAGCCAATATTATTACATGCAAAACGCTTTCAGGACCTTCAAGAAGAGAAGGGGCGCTTGAGTGCCATTACCTACATTGAGTACAAAACGCTGAGAAATATTAATGCCAGCGGGGCTCCAGTGTATTTCACAGGCACAGGGAGCCGCTCTGCCCTGGGTCAGGAGGATACGGGGACTAAGGAACCGACTCCCCAACTAGAAGCTGAGCTCTTCAAACAGACAAGTAGGCTAAAGTAGATGAGAGGATCCCGCTGTTGAACCTTCTGCAGTGTGCTAGCAAGCACCGGCTCTCTTTGTACACCCGCCCGGCCCCCGACACCGCAGGCTGCCTGCTTTTAGCAGCGAGAGGGAGTAAGTGCAAGGCACAGAAAAGCAGTTTTCCACCCACAGTGTACTGTGGCCTGGCACCATCTCTGACTGCAAGATACAGGGATGATGCAAAATGAGAAGAAAGTCCGAAGAAAAAGCTGCGTAATTAGCTGTTGTTCAAGATGACAATACAACACAGTCTCACGGAGGACATCTAAATCTTGCTGCTGCTTTCCCAACCTACCTGCCGCGCAGCAGTTCTTGGGATATCCCATAGGAACACTGGGATAAGCCCATTAGAAAAAAAAAAAAAGAATGCCTGTGCAGTCCTCTCTGCCCCTTATTACTTTAATTAAATTAACAGCGCGGTCTTAAATGGCAATATATTAAAGTCACTGGTGCTGGCGTGAGGGACAAGCAAGGAAGAGGGGATTATTCGGGTGTCAGGGCAGGGGGATACTGCTAGTGGAGGCAGATGACTTCTTCCTGATCTTTCTTTTCCACCAGCGACCGTTTCGCTCACATTTTACCACGTAATCACACAGGGACGGAGAGCAGGACTTGGACCACCACGTCTATCTGGTACCTGGGCACCATCTGATGTTTTAGTTCCCCTCGTCCCAGCAATCCCTTCCTCCTCCAGCATTCCTTCCCACCCCCAGTGCCCCTGTCCCACCCGAGCTGCTAGAGTACAGCAACTTGGTGTTTCCAAAGCATCAAGCAGGAAAGGCTGGAAAGCAAGCTTGAAATGGCTCTCCGTGCTGCAGATTTGGTTGATTTATTCCTAATAAGATCGGCTCAGGGATAGGCAGCAGCCGCTGGTGCCCAGACCAGGAGCTCTGCTTGCACCAGAGTAGCAATTCATCTCGGAGAAGGGTTTGGGGAACAGCTCACCAGAGCGTGCAACTCCTCCTGCCCTCACATCTGCCTGCCCCAGGCGCCCCCCTGCAAACAGCTTGGGGAATTCAAGCGGAGAAAGCCTTTCCGAGCTCCTGCCTCGGGGCAACGCTCGTAGGCAGAACGAAGAGCTGAAATACCGACGGGAAGGAGAGCCTCTGCTCCTTGTGACATCCCACCCTGCTGCATCAGCGTCTTTCACCCCCTTTCCCCCCCTGCTCATCAGTGCCACCGCGAGGGACAAAGCAGTAGGGAAGAAAGGAAAAAAAAAATAGGAGAAAAGAAGCAACCTGTTGAGCATTTAAATTTTAAAAGCTTGATAAAAATAGTCAGAGAAAGCTGCCACATGCTAATTTCTGTCTCCATCCTTCATTTTAGCACATTTGTTTTTTTAGACTCACGGTCTTTGTTTTAAAACCCGTTTTCCTTCCAATCTTCACGGGAGTAAAAAAATCTTTTAAAATTTGTTTTGCCTCTATACGTTCGCTCCTTCCTCTTTTTCTCTATTTTCCCTTTTCGTGCACCATTTACCTTAGTATGACTCCCCCTCCCTTTTCAAGTCTCTCTTTTTCTCCTCCATTGTACAAGAATTGATCTCTCGCTTTTCTTTCCCCACCACTTTTCTTGTACGGCTTTCTCTCCCTTGACTTCTTGATCGCGCGCATCCAGGCCAGCATTTTCCGCTCCCAGCGTGCCGTCTATCTCCGTCACTTCCCTCCCACGCCACCCTGCTTCCTCCACCATAAACTGCCACTTACACCTTTCCCATACCCATACCAAGCTATGCACGTGTCTGTTTTCACCCTCTTCCACGTATCGCTGACTCTGAGCCCCTGGGATCAGCTGATGGGTGCAGGCTCCTCTCCCGGTTCAGCCCGGCCATGCACGTAGGCCCTGCTCAGCTCCTTCCCTTCCCACCCTCCACCAAAAGACACCTAAAATCTATTGATCACCCTCCTTGGCTTAAGGCGGTTATGCTAAGTATTGGGAAGCGGTAGGCATTTGAATAAGGGAAGATTTAAGATTCATGCCAGCAGCTGTCGGCACGGGGAGGCGGAGGGGAGAGAGGTGAAGAAAAACACTTTATTTTTCCAGAGCCTTGCTCTTAACGCTGTGAAATCGGGTTTGCCCTTCCCCGGCCTGAGCAGCATCCACTGCCCCGCTCCTCCGCATCCCCACACCTGGCTGGCTCCAAGCCGGACCGCCAGCGCGGACTGGCAGGTGTGTTAATGGGTTTTATCTTCACAACGCCGCTGCTGGCAAATGAAGTACTAAACACAGGCCACCAAAGCACGGGGGGAATCAAGCACGTTGCCTAGGTCGTATAGTGTTTTCCCAGTCTTACCAAGCTCCTGTCCAAGCGCCTGTGCTATCCCTTCCTCCTTGCTCCAGGAATGCGGCAAGGGCCAGGGCTTTTGTAAAACAGGCACCTGGATGGGATACCATCTTTGCCCACCAAAACTACCATTGAAAATAGGGGGGAGAAACAGCTTTGAAGCAAGAATCTTGCCAAATTTAGAATCCAGCAGCCCGAATCTACAAGGTGATGGAAAGTCACGATGAGATTGAATAAGCAGGGATACCTTGCGTCTCTTCACACACAGCTTTAAATAGTGAAGGATTTAATCAAAATATAGGTTTAAAGAGGGAGCCTGGAAATTTCCCTGAACGTATGAGCATCCATATAAGCTTTGGTAGACCATTTCCATTTATTCTTTTCTTTACTTCTGAACTTGCAAATATTATTCTTGGATCCAGGAAAACCAACAAGCCAGGCGGAACCAAAGCACCCTGCTTATTCCCCGCGTCCCCACTGCGGTGGGGACAGCGACAGGGCAGGTAGGGCCAGACCCCGCTGTGGGCACACCTGGACTCCCAACTCCGTGTGGGAGCAACACCCAGGCCGCATCTCAGCTGCCACGGAAGGTGGAGAGCCACCATTTATCTGAGCGGCGAGGGTTTTGGGTTGGGGGGGGGGGGGGGGG
>JAVKLA010000093.1:3828908-3851510 GCA_034782735.1 Sagittarius serpentarius
CGCCACCATTTATCGGCCCGGGGCGGGTTTGGGGGTCCCCCCCCCCCCCTCCCCTCGCGAGAGGATGCTCTCAGGAGCAAGCGGCCTTACCTCTCTGTCCAAGGGCTGCCGGAGCCAGACAACGCCGGTCACGCTCTCCACTGCGAAGAACCGGCTGGCCTCCTCACCGACCACGCCAAAGACCAGCGGATCGTTGTCCAGGTCCCGGGCCAGCAGCTGAGTCACCGAGGAACCTGGGAGAGACGGGGAGGAAAGAAATCATGAGCAAAATGGGGCAGAGAGGAAGAAATCCTGAAAATATTCAGCTTGTCAGGGAACGTGGGTCTTCTGCCTTCCTCCCTTAAGTCATCCCCAAACTGTTTTCCCATGGTGCTACAATGCCTCAAGCAGAAAGGGGAGTCAAGCTGTACGTGGTCTTACTGTTCTCTCTAGCACAGATAAACCGAACCACGGCTCCTCTCCTCCCTCGCCCTTGTCAAAAAGAGAAAGCCACCTTAGCTCAGCAGAAGTATGGCCATCTCGGGCACTAGAGATGGTGGAGGAACCCATACCTCTTCTGGGCAAGCGCCTACAAGCAGCCCTCACACTCTCCCCCACTGAGGGGCACCACCAGCAGATTCAACAACATTTCCAGCTTAAAAGCACCATCCCAAGGCCAAGAACACAGGCTTGATGCCCACAGGTGCCTCGAGGCTCAGGGATTCAGTAGGGCCTGGAGTCAGACACAGACCTGCGGTTTGTTTTAAACATAGCACCTGCAGCAAATCCTGGTCTTTCCGGCATACGTGGAGCCCACACACCCACAGGTCATGAGAGGCGCTGGGACAAATCCATCACTACCTTCTGCCAAATCATGTTTGAAACCATCTTCTGTAGCATCCTGAATACCCCAGACAACAGAGGCCATGCTCAGCCATCCCTCGCAGGCAGGTGGTTGTAAATGTAAATGTCTCTTCCTAATGGCACTCAAGAGGCAACCCAGACCCTCTGAAGTTGCTGCGTGGGGGCCACGCGTCCTCTCTCTGATCTCCACACTGCTGCCAGAGCGGGATGACTTCCACTGCTCCAAAAGCAAAGGACGGCCACCACTCTTGGAGCCCCATTTCAGCCCCGTAAGAACCTCCTCAAATCATTCTGGGCCTCTCCGTGACACCTCTGAGCGCATTCAAAGTCTGCTGTGGCAGATCGACCATGGCTGGCTGCCTGTCACCCACCCAGCCGCTCTCAGTCCCTCCTCAGCAGGAGGGAGGGGAAAATAGGAGGAAAAAAACTTGTGGGTGGAGAGAAGGACAGGAGATCTCCTTGGCCGCCTGGCCTCAAGGATGGGGGGGAAGGGGGACATCCTCTGCATAAGCCGTCTTTGGCAGTACGAGGGCACTCCACGGCGCCAGATCATCTGGCCGAGGAGAACAGATGCCAAAATTTCATCCATCTGGGAAGAGGAGGGAAGCTCCGGCAGACCAGAGGGCAAACATGGTGGCATAGCTCAGCAAGCAGAGCGACCTGGGCAATTACCAACCAGTTGGCTTGACATCAATCACGGCAGAAATAATGGAAAAAGCTGATATGATATTCCATTAATAAAGAATTAAATGATAGGAACATAATTAACGCCAGTCAACACGATTTTATGGAAAATAGGCCTTGTCAAACAAACCTGATTTTATTCTTTGACGAGATTACAATTTTGGCAGATAAAGGTAACTGCGAAGAAATAATAGACTTTTGTAAAGCATTTGACTTAGCACTGCGTGACTTTCTGATTAAAAATTTAGTGCTGTATGACATCGACGAAGCACACCCGAGCAAGGACCCAGCTGCCTGGCAGGTCCCAAAGCCACTGACCACGGCCAGGGGGACATCCTAGCGTGACGTAAAAATGCTGTCGGTACAAATTCAGGGGACGCCATGGCAAATAACAGGGAGGGGACCAAGCAGCCAGGTGAGGCGCTTGGTAATTTGGGCTCATTTAGTAAAAATCTGTTTTCACAACCCTGCTCCAAACACCCTTCAAAAAGGCTGGTGGAGCACAGCTGCAGAGGAGAACATCCCAAAACCAGCTCTTCTGGCAGGTCCAAGCACGCAAGAAGCTCTTTCCGTGCCCTGGCTGGCAGAGCCGTGGTGCATTTTTGGGCACTCGAAGGAGTGACTCGGAGGGCTATCTAGCAGGTTCTGCCAAGGCTGCAATTCTGCAAGCCGCTCGGCTGGCCGCATTGTCTTCAGAACTGGATGCGAGAGGAAGTCACAAACATTTGAGAGCTCGCAAGAATGCTTTACACTTAACAAGGGCTTTAAAAACTTGAGCTGCTTCATTTATGACAAAGAGCAGCGAGATGACTCAGGCCATCTCAAGCACATCCATGAAGAGGACAAAATATAATAAAGATGACTATTCCAGAGCATGAAAGCACAGCAAGACTCAATGCCGAAATCCAGACAAACGTCTATTTGGAGAAGGAACAGCAGTTGTTTTAAAAAGAGAAACTACAGTTAAACACTGGAAAAAAAAATTCCTTCCACCAACACAGGCACAAGTGATGGGTCACAGTCAAAGACATTTTGAACAAAGACCCAAAACCAAGAGTCCTTATCCAAAACACTGCCGTTAGCCAGTTCATCTACAACATTCCCGTCTCTTCAGTGAAGCCAACACCAGAGATACGAAGTGACCCTACACTTTCTCAAACCTCGGAGCCTTGATACGAAACAAGCTACTAGCTTGGTTTTATTTTGGAGGACATTTGAAGCCATCCTTAGCAAAGGTTTCTTTGCCCCAGGAAACACACAAGACTCTGACCATCCCCAGGGCAGTGAAAGCTAGTAACTAGGACAAGATAAATGCAGGGTCATACCTACTTATTCTGCCAAATTTAATGGGAGAAACAGACTTTCCCCCTTTACATCTCATTTAAACACCCTAGATGAACACGGTACCTACAATTCCCTCCAGAACTGCAAATACTTCAAACTCCGAAAGGTCTCGGTCGCATCTCAGTGGAAGGGAAACGATCGTAAAAATCCTGCTGAATAGGAAAACCACGTCGCACCCAGTTCTAATCATAGTCGCATTTATGGGTTGTGAGCTGCAAACCCACTTGCACAAAGAAAAAAAAAATCAGCCAGTAAACTAACTTTTAACTCTTCTCTCTCTCTCTCTGCATTACACTTACCTCCCACTGTCAGGGAATTTAGTTCCGAAATTCAGGATAACCTGGAAAACAAGGCAAGGCATTTCTAGGCAAAGTGCATTATCCCAAGTGCATTTCTCGCTTCTGCCAGTCTGCAGATGTGCAGAGTCAGATCCCTGTGAAACAGCATGTGGGGCTTGACTGCTCTCTGGTCCGAGAGCATCAAAATCAAGGACAGATTTAGCGGGTAAAAGAAGAGGAAAGGGAAACACATGAGGAACATTCAGAGCCTAACCCTCCTCAGCTTTTCTTTCCTTTTCTTTGTTAGAAAGAAGAAACTTCATTAGGAGATAGACAGGGCAGCTCAGGACATTAACGTGTAAGCTGCACTGTATCACAGGGAAACACCATCTTAAACAAGCCCTCACAAGTGAGGCACCAAGAACTAAGAGCTCTTTTACCCATTCCCTTTCCTGTCCACCAGTCAGTAATCATCATCCTAAGAGCACCTCTGAACTCATTACAGAAAAAAAAGCATGAAATACAGATCAAAATAACAAATTAAATAGAAGATAATGAGAAACAGATCCCTGAAATAAGAAATGAGACTTCACAATCGCTTTGTCATTTGTTGTTCTGATTTTTGCAAGCTTTACCCCAGGGGAACGCTAAGTTTAGGCGAGTGGTGTAAACCAGGCGCGTGCAGCATGCTGGGCTCCACCACCACAAAAGTTTGTGAGAGCTACCTTCCACCGATTCCTTTAGCACCAATTTATTTAATCCTATTTTTCCCCCCACATCTTCCCCCCCGCCCCAATCTACTGCGCCAAGGCAGGAACAGACTGGCTGGATAGCACAAGGCAAACACACAGCCGGAGCACCTGTACCATGGTCACCATTCAACAGACCACAAGAAATCCCATTTTCCAGGGCGATCGCGGGGAAGGTGCGGTTGTCCCAGCCATAGGTAAGGCCAGACCAAGGGAAGCACCTGACCCAGCAATACCTGACTGGACTCCACGCTCTCTTTCATGGAAGCAATACGGGAATTGCCAAAGGATTGAAAAAGCAGTACTAGCACCTTCACGTAAAGACGTCTGTATCACGGGGAAATCATCAAAAAGCAGAGGGTCCTGCTCAGACAGGGCATGCGGAGCCCAAGGAGTACCACGTCTGTCGGAAAGCCCTCTCAGGGCACTTGCAAAGAAAAACACCTTGCCCTAGCTCTCCCCGGGGCCGTGCTGAGGATGCTGTTTGAGCCACCACAAGCCCAAGCGTCAACCTGGCTCCAGCAAGGGCTGAGGAAACAGGGACAAATTATCCTTCTGCAGTGCAAAGTTATAGACTCCATTTGTTTCCCCTCAGGAATCAGACAGGGCAGTTAAGTGTCTTGATTCCACCAGATAATCACAATTTATCTTGTCTCCTTTTGCCTCCTTTCTCTCAATCACAGCTACTTCTCCCTCTTTCTCGCACATACACAGATTTTCTTCTTTCTCCAAGTCCTGAACTTGGATTGACCTCGGAAATGTTGTTGTTGCCTCTTGTCTTGTTCCTGCTAGGATTTTTTTTTTTTTTTTTTTTTTAGGTTTGGCTGCTGTATGGGGTGTACTTTCTCCCCCCACCCCACCCCCATACAGGAACTCCTGTCTCAGCATCTTGCTTTCAGCTGTGGCTTTTGGGCTCAAGACTTCAGCCATCAGCTACACTTTGATATTAAAAGCATTTTAATCCCTGCTTTTAAATCCCTTACCCTGTTGGAGCGAGTCCAGCAGAGGGCTGGAGCACCTCTCCCACCAAGACAGGCTGAGAGAGTCGGGGCTGTTCAGCCTGGAGAAGAGAAGGCTCCAGGAAGACCTTCTAGCAGCCTTCCAGTACCTGAAGGGGGGCTACAAAAGTGCTGGGGAGGGACTTTTTACAAGGGCAGGTAGTAACAAGATGAGGAGCAATGGCTTTAAACTGGTCGAGGGTAGATTTAGACTAGACATTAGCAAGAAGTTCTTCACCGTGAGGGTGGTGAGACACCAGAACAGGTTGCCCAGGGAAGTTGTGGATGCCCCCTCCCTGGAAATGTTCAAGGCCAGGCTGGATGGGGCTTTGAGCAACCTGGTCTAGCAGAAGGTGTCCCTGCCCATGGCAGAGCGGTTGGAACAAGACGGTCTTCAAGGTCCCTTCCAACCCAAACCATTCTATGATTTAAAAGCCAGTGCCTGTTTCTCCTTGGCTTGTCATTTCTGACCCTTCCCAAGCTCTGGATCATACCTGTAGGCACAGTCACCATGCAGCTTCTTGGCTCCCTGTCTTCTGCCACCGCTACTGAGAACGGTCCAGAGCCTGCCAGCACCACGGGCACTGAACTTACAGGCAAGGCGGGGTTACAGAATAAAAAGCCACAAATTTCTAAGTAGCAGTGGCAAAGAGACACTGGGCATGCTGGGGAGGGAAGCAGCAAGGAGTCAGCCCTTATGCCAAGAGCAGTGCCTATGGTCCTCAACCAAGGTCACAAGCTGGCACAGAGAGCCCTCAGTTGCTATTCAACTTCTCAAACCAGCACAAGGTTATTTACATAAAAATCATTCTAGCATCCGCACCCTGCAGCGAGGAGTCTCCTTACGTAAAGGCCCCTGCCACGCTTTTGCTCCAAAGTAGCTGCCATCAGATTTCCTTGGCTTCCTCACCTTCCTTCCTCGGAAGGGAGGCGGGACAATCACATCCCATTCACTTCTCCCACAACACTCCTGCTAGCCAGCAGCCTTGCCTTCCTGTCCCAGTTGTCCCAGCACAGGCATCTCCAATTAGCCCAGTTCATCACAGCAGAGTGGCCTCTGATGCGCTTGGTGTCAGGATTTGATGGATCTGATCTTGGAATTCAAACCTTGTTCTTCTCATTTGTCACCTGCTCCCTTTTCTTTGCCTGTAATTCATTTTCTCTTTCACCTTTCAGAAAAAAAATAAACGAAGAAAAAAAGCCCTTCCATGACGCCTTCCCAAAGATTTTTTAAGAGAAAAGATGAAATGCCAATATTTCTGTGCTGCTGAGCAATCTCTGAGCAACGTGAGGGAGAGGAAAGGACAGTGACTCCCTAGCAAGGAAAATAAAGCAAAATCTCATTGCAAGCAGGAGGTGACAGCAAGTGGGAGCTGCTCCCATGTTTGGGGTGCGGCTTCATCGCTCTCCCAGAGAGGACGAGCCCAGAGCTGGGGACAGAACATGCACAGGAGACCCCACCTGACGTGAAGGGGGGGGACTCGAGTATGGGCACAGCGCAGGGGCCTAAGAGAGCAACCAAAGCACACCTGGGCTCAGGAAATCTCTTACAGGCCCCCAGGGTCTCTCCACCTCCATTCCTGCCTTCCTCCTACTTGGTCCCAGCCTCCTGGAGCAGTTTCCCTGCCCATGCCACAGACTACACAGAAGATGTGGGCTTCCAAAGGCCAACCACCGCACGCTGCTGCCGGCTACTGCCGGGAAGACCTTGCTCCTCGCAGCTGGAGCACTCCTTGGATGAAGGATAATAGCAAAACTCATGCCGCGCAAGCGTGCCGAGATTAAACCCTGGCCATCATCATTCAGATATGCTCAGGGATATCAAAACGCACACCGCGGGTACAAGGGCAACTCACTCATCCATCTCTCCAAGCCTTTCTCCCAAAGGAGGTGGCTGCCAGCTCGTTTCATAAACACAACCTCAGCAGGTACTCTCTGGCCTCCTTCTCAGAAAAGGCTCAACCACTTGAGCCAGAACTTGCCAGAACCACTCAGCGAAGAAAGTTTCCACTCCCGCATTTCAAGCTGGGCTCAACGTTACACAATTCTCTGTCCAGGTGCTAACGGGAAGCATCAGCTTACCCCTCCACCAAGGCTGCCTCCGCTCTGATTACTGCGCTGCAGAGCGAGAGAAAAAGGGCAGGGGGACACCTGGAACTTTTAAAAAGGGTGTCATAATAAGTAAATGAAAACAGAACGGTTTTGGCTGTCAGAAAAACAGGTCTTTGCCAATTATGGTGGAAAAAGCCCAGGACAAGCTGGTCCAGGAACTATGTGCACTACTGCCATCACCCATCACACACAGGGGAGAAAGGAGCCAAACACAGAGGTGACAGAGAAGAGAGGAAACAAATCTCTGCAGTCATAACCATTCCTGAGGGAGTTTATCAAGCTGGAAAGCAAAAGGCACAGCAGAGAGGTTTTTCCTAGTTCCTCAGGCGCTCAAAGCCAGAACAGGAGATGGAGCCTGTAATTTCTCTGCTGCATGTAGTTATTTTAAGTGGGGAGTCAGTGTCGAGACGGACTCTGTAAGCAGAAAGAGGCATTGCCTGCCTTCCTTCCCCACAGCTCTCGTAGAGACGCGTCAAAGGGTGTTTAAAGCTGTTTAAAAGGAAGAACGCAGCAGCGGGTAAAGAAGAGCCAAGCTTTCACACCAAGAGCAGCCACAACAGCGGGCTTTTTCGGTTTACTTTGCTATTTACCGAGCACTTCAGTTACCTTTACAAGAGACACGGGCGGGGGGGGGGGGACACGACCAAAAATCAATGGTATATTGAACTTTCTTGACATTATCATTAAAATAAACAGAATACCTGAGGTTCTCCTGGTAGATGCTGTGCACGCAGTCACTGGGTTACTGGCATGCACGCAGGCAGAGAAGTGGCATCCTTCCAATTAAAGTCAATACCTATATCAACATGGTTAAGACAGAGCAATTTCCCTCCATCAGCCTTCAAACAGGTCTTATGGCAACTCAGATAACAAGAAAGCTCTCAGAAACCAGTTTAAAGCGTACGTCTTCCTGCTGGTGCTGTGTCTTTGCAGCGGGTGGAGGTCACAGACTTTGCTCACTGGCTGGCACCTCCCTGGCTTGGAAACAGAGGTTTATTAACCAAAACTCTCCAACCAGGCTGGCTTATTGCTGTCAAAATCACCGATATGCCTTGGTATCACTGTGACATCTCCAGATCTGCCTGGAAAAAAGGGATTTTGTCAAAAAAAAAAAAAAAAAAAAAAAAGTCATCCCCGGGCAAAGCCCTGCAAACAGCAGTGGGCTCAGGGGCTGCCTGCCTCTCCTTTCTCCCTACCTGCTCAGGCAGGGATCCAGCGATTCCTGCCCTCCGGTGCACCACAAAACCCAGAGCCCATCCCTGGGACAAGGGAGAACATGGATAGTTTGGAAAAACTGAAAAGACTTTTGTTTCCTTTTGTTTGGGAAGGAATAGGCTGTATCAACCTCAAAGAGGGAAGTAAACACAATTGCATTAAAAAAAAAAAACAAAACACACAACAAACACCTCAGGAGAGCAAAATAAGAAAAGAAATGCTTGTAAAAGAAGGAGTCTGGGTCTGTTAACATATTCCTGGTGTGAAAAGGGTTCCCACACTTAAAAAGCCCTCTTAAAAATAATTTCCTCTCCAAACTGCCTGGGAGCCTCATAATTACCAACAATGATCACAGACCCATTCATTTCATCCTAAAATTAATACATCATGTTCAGAATGATATCGTATTAATTTATCACAAGATTTATGAAACTTATACTTTTTTCTAATGAGTTTTATGCAAATCCTGCTCCATCCATTGTTTGCGCCATAAAAAAGAAGTCCCCTCGCAGAAGCTGCTCTGTCAAAAAGTCTCATTCACTTTTATTGATATCTGTCCTTCCCTCTTCATCCCCACAACAGGAGGGGGAAGGAGAGGAGCCAGTTCCAGCCGAGATGCGATCCTGCTCCCAAGCAGAGCCTAAAGCACAAGCGGGGAGAGCAGCCCCATCACAAGGATGAGGTCTGCAGGTGAGACAACCGTTCAAGGCGCTTAATTTTAAACTAATTTTAAAGGAAATTAACTGGTGGTTCACTCACACCTTTGAGAAGGGTCAGAGAACAAGAGGAACAGCAGGGAATTGTGAAATTAAAGTGTTCAGACTTTACCGAGTGAACAGTCCGTGCTTGGTAAACTTATAGAATAAACACAAAAAGGGGGGGAAGATAAACAGCAAGGGAAGCATAAGCACTGGGCACTGTGCGGTTATAAAGGGGGAAATCACACGAGATTAACTTGGTATTTTACAGCAGAGCTGTAAATTGAAGGACAGGAATGCGCAAGAAGTCCTGTCGGCCTAGGAAAGGACTCGGTGTAGCGCCTTACAAAGCCTGAGGTCTCCTGAAGACCAGGGCAATGCTCAGGAGCGTAGGCAAGATGGTACAAAGCAGGGAAGACCATTTCCAGTTCAGCCATGGCAGGAATATTGCCTTCATTTCTGAGCACTGCCAACTGGAAGTCAGGCTGAGATCTTCATCAATACCTCCAACAGCTTTGCCTAGGAGGCTGGGGAAGGGGATGCTCGAAAACCCCTAAATATTAGGTGCAGCCTTGCTCCTTGGAGCCGCCCTCACGCGACTACTAACACCTATTCATGAGACACGTGTACGGGGTGGGAGGAGGCAGGATGAACTGAAAAAGCACAGGAAAGCATAAATCCAGGGTTAGCAGAAACATCCCGACAGTGGAATCCACTGAAGTGTTAAACAATGGCAAAAAGCCCAAACAACGCCTGGGGGCTTTTAAAACTGGCCTAGAAAAGACGCTACAAAAATGATCCTGGAAGAGCCCCAGAAGCACTCACTAGATGAGATCCAAACCCCAATTTTAGCAGCTCCAGGGAGCGGGAAGGAGGGTGCTCCCCACCTGTGAAGGCAAACCCATTCCCTCCGCATGGCTGTGCTGCCAAGTATCGCCGCGAGCACTGCTTCACGTGCCTGTCTCCGAAATGCCCCGAACACCCCCCCACTCCTCCAGGAAAATCTTGCTAATGCAGTCTTGATTAACATTTCTGACACAAAGTTTAAACCCTAAATCCACAGAATATCCTTTTGTAATTAATTTTTGAAATAAGAAACAGCCCAGAAAGAATAAGGAATATTTCCTTAATTCTCTCCTGCTTTCTCCGAACCTCTCCACCTCCCTCCAAAAGGAAAAGGTTCATTTTTTTTAAGTAATTAAACACTCATAGGTCAAAGGAAACCCTGTCATAGGTACCAGGGAAACACCACCCAGTTCTCCTCTGCATGCGTATCACGACTCAGTAAAAGGCAGAAAAACAAGACCATCAGTGATGGCGAGACCTTCAGCCTCAGCCTGCTTTCCCACCAGTGCCCAGGCAAGCTCCAAGATGGTGGCGGAGAGCGTCAGAGGGGACTCGGGACACCTGGTCACTGGTGAGATATTTAACTGAGTCTACGCAATGCTGGGGAGAGGAGTTCACCACTAAATTTGCCCTTACACTCAACACTTCCCTACCTTATCAGGAGGGCCCATGGTGGACATGCACCCATCTCTACAAATCTCACACCTCGTGCAGGCTGCAGCACCCCCGTCCCCAAACGCCATTTTGAAGGCAGCTTTCTGAGGTACCAACACCTACCTTGACAGCCAGCTTTTAGAAGACCGCACTTCTCTGGAAAACGGATGTGCGCGTAGGTGGGACGCCCCCTTAATTCGGCGACCTACCCACCAGAGGCTGCACGGGCGCTTTCGCAGCAGGCACTCCCAGCAATGCCCGCGACCATCCCCTCCCCAACAACCCGGGAGCCTCCCCGGCACGTTACAGCCAGACACAGGAGAAGGATTTGCACCACAGAAAACACAGGTTTGCTACAATTTTCATGAAAATAATAGTTGAACTAAGGAAAGCTGAGTGTCCCTCCTTAGGGTCACAACCCTTTTTCTTTAAAAGACGTGGCTGCCAGCTGTCCCATCAACATGAACCAGCGCTGGCGGGGAGCAGGACATCCCACCTCTCTTGGGACAGCTAAGGGTCCGCACAGACACAGTGAGGAGACCTTCCTCCCCGGAGTTTTACTGACTACGTGCAGACACAGGGCTTTGGGAAAACTCCTCCAAAGCAATCGCTCCAAGCTGTTCCTTGGGGTGAACTCTACATTAACACGGATCTTGAGGTCAGAACCACATGGCAGGGGGCTTTCTGTAAGCCACTGATGTTAGTGTAGAGTCACTGTGCTCCCAGAAACAAGAAATTATGCCAACCGACCAAACAAGTCGTACAAGCAAGCGCAGAGACTAAGTCGGCAGCACCACAGTGCTGGGGTCAGTCCCGTTTGGGGAGCTGAAGGGCAGAGGACTGTTCTTCTCAACAGAGTCAGGCAAGCTTGCATTCCGACTGCCAGCTGGCAAGAACAGGTAACAAGAGACTCCTGAGCCTGCCAGGGAAACCATGACACCATGCAGAGAGCTTCACAGGTCAGAGGCAACCATTTCAGCGGGGGACCTGTTGCGGCCTCCCTGTTTGATACCGAGAGGTGTCTTGCCAGCTAAAACCAAGTAGCGGCTGGGATGCTGAGCACCCATATTTTCAGAGGCATCTGCCAGTCGGACATAAAGACTGGGTAGCCAGCACGAAGCAAGCCGTGCACTCTCACTAGGAAAGACTAAACACTGCTTGCGCCGAGGGGATAACTGAGCCAAAACATGCCATGAAGACAGCCAAGATCTTGCCATCCCCCCCGGAAAGCGAGGTCCAGAGCATGCGGAAGACTGAGAGTTACCAGATGTCCAGAGAGTACCAACCAGCTCTGCCAGCTGGGACAGCAGTGAGGACTGAAACCAAATCCTAGCTCCAGGGATTACATTCTACCTCATAGATACAATGAACTAACAGGAGCTCTACTGAGATCATTCAGAATGGGAGTCACTTCTCCTCAACCTGGAAAAACAGGGGTACATGCCCACTGCAATCTCCCACTCGGTGCAGAAAGCAGGAGGACGGAGGAGACTAGAAGATGCAGCCTTCCCATCACCCTCGAGCTCATTGCTTCTCTTTGGCCATACCAAGCTTTCTGGAAATACATCGGGGCAAACAGAAGAAAAGCGGGACCCCAGAAATCTAGTTAACGAGGTGCTTTGCTACTTGGTGTGAATAAATGATTTATGAGTAAGATGACACATGCAGTAGTTCGCATCTTACCCAGACAAGGTAACATATCTTTGTGTTAATTAGAAAAGAGGAGCTGTTCCGCAATTAATATGAGGTCGGAGATAAAGCTCATTAGATTGCAACGCTGACAGACCAGGTCCCAGGACTGTCCCGGCATTGAGCAGGACCGCAAGACACCCCCAGAACAGTAAGGCAACGATGCCAGCAACGCTAACGGAGAAGTCACGGGAACATCAGTGCTGAACTGCTCCGTCAACGGCGCATAGGTACGCCGCCAGCTGCACTCCAGTAACAGGGAGGAGCCAGAGTGTAAAATGCCACCTCTGAAAGAGGGCTGCCTGAGAGCCGCTTCCTCCACCAGCAACCCTGTCATCCTGAGGAGCTGATCAATATGAATAGGGAAAAAGGGGGAAAAAAAAAAAAAAACCCGTCAGCAAATTTTACTTGCGCAAGTGAAGTTCGAGCGGGTTTCATTCATGTCTTGTTTGAAATCTCATCTGCGCCTTACAAAAGATGAAACATCCCCGAGGCTCTCAGTCTCACAGGGAATACAAAACCTTTAGTGCTACAGCTTGCCTACAGCCCAGCTGCTCTGCTCTCTGAATGGTTCAGGGGAACAAATAAATATAACCATCCTCATCCCAAACATTGCAGGGCATTTTGCTCCAGCACAAGCGTGCTTTGGTATGTACGTCAAAGTCCCAAAGCCAGAAGGAAATGGTGTCAGCGGTCAGATTTTTGTTTGCAGACTTCAGATCCATAAGCAAATTGGCCTTGGACCGTCACCATAACTCTCCGAGGTCTCAAAACATGTGCTGGGTGATGAATTCTGCCTCGTTATGATGAAGATGCAGTGAAATCCCTTCTTGATTTATCTCTCTGGAGCTGAGTTAGCAACTCTTGATCCCCAAGATACGGCTGCAGTAAAAGCCAGACTTACAGAAACGGGCCAGAAATTTGAAGCCCAAGGCAGCTAGTTTTGGTGAAGTTACATTTCCTGCTCCTCTCGCCCCTTGAAAAGCAAACAAAAATCTTTAAGAGAACCAAGAGAAACAACCAGATGCTTGGAAGACTCTCCACAAAGGTGGCAGCCTGGGGAAATACAACACGTGCAACGCATCAACCCCTCCATCCCTCGGTCCTGGCCTTGAAGCTGCCTTCCTCCAAGCACAAGCCAACTCCTTGGGGCTGGCAACGACTGCCACACCTTGGATGGAGCATTTCCCACCATACCTCCCTCCCTCCCTCTTCCTCCCTCTCAAACGCCAAAGAGAAGGTGGGGAGAGACTTGGCAGGTGGTGCCTGGGTATCGGAGGCACAAGCTTATCTGCGTCCCCGCTGCAGCACTGCAGTAAATTGCTTGTTGATAAATGAGGCTATTTAGGAGCAAGTGATGCCAGCATTACGGTTATTAATGACGCCGACGTGGAGAGACATTTAAGAGCGGCCCCATGTTCTATTGTCCTCTCGCCTGTGAGTAATGGGGCACTTCAGCTACGGGGCTTCAAAACCAGCTCGGGCTGTTTAACAACAGAAACAAAATAAGACCGAGGGAAATGGATGGAGCACGCCGGACTGATGACTCTAACGTACTGATGAAGCCAAGCTCCTTCGGTAGAAGCTGGGCAAAGCTCCAGTCTTTAGATGAAATTAAACCAAGAGCGTTCCCCCTCTCCAACCACCAAAGCTCTTCCACTCATCTCTGCAAGCTCCCAGCAGCCATAACACAACACACAGCATCTTGTTCTCCCAATCTACGGTCCTGTGCAGCAAACCCACCCAAACAGGAGGGAAAAGTCAAGGCGCAACAGCCTAAACTGGAAGCAGCAGCGGTCCAGCTGTACTTGCAGCACGTGGCAAACCCCGGAACACAGTGAGACTGATAGCTGTTGAAGCCTGGGAGGCTTTCACAGGGCCATTGCCTCACTTTGCATGTCACAGATGTCTAAACATGGCCAGGAGGACAATGAGCGAGAAATAAAGAGGCTGTTTATTTCAAGAGGAAACCTTGGAACAGAGCTCCGCAGTCGCTGGTGGGAGTGCAAGGCAGAGCGCACAAGCACACAGCTGTAAACTTCTTTCTGAGTTAATATACCCACGAGTGTTTTTCTTTTCCTATGAAAGCATACTCTTCTGCAAACAAACATCTGGAGATCTCTGTTACAGCTGGACCATTATCCCTAGTGACTAAAGCATTCAATTAATTTAGCCTGTCTCATTTGTGAGTTGTCTGCCAATAGACTTGGATTTGCAGGAATTTTTGTTATTTGAATATATTCAGTGAATGGTTTATTAAAAACATATTTCAGACAAAGGATTTCGTGCCAAATGCTCCTACAACTGTTGCTCTGAGTGTTGGCAACTGGCTGTTGGCACCGTGTAAATGGTCACTGTGGTCAGGTGGGAACGCCTTTGCATCTTGATGGAACAGAATGCAACGTACCTCCAGAAAGAGCTTTCCAAGGGTCTGTGGAAGCACCTGCGTAAGGACATATCCTCACGCAAATGCACAGCATTCAGCCTGCCTGAATTTCCTTAAAAACCACAAAATAACTTGCACCGAAGTTGTCACAAAGAGAACAAGAGCAGAGTTAATACCAGAATTAACTGACTTCATGAAAAAGACCAGTGAAAACATCTCTCTGTAGCTTCTACACCACCTTGCAAGCATCCAGGGGGCTCCTTATTCAGGATCCTATCTGCCCAGGTGCTTTTTGTCTCAAAACTCCAGGGAATGCTTGCTGCAGGAATTTCATCAGAGCAGCAAGAGAAAACGGGGTGAGAAAGGAAGCAGCGAAGGGCTATTTCCAAGACTGATGTAATCCCTTGAGCATGCAACAAGCCCAGACTCCTCCTTGCCTCTGTACTACAAATTGTAGCCCGTACAGTACCTGTGACACGTCTGAAATCACAAATCCTCCTGCAAGAACAGTTTTAGTCTTCTACACAACGTTGCTCCAAGGCAGCCGTCTCCCTTGCTGCCCCCAAGCTTTGCTCCAGAGATTGCTGCATTTTGGCAGGGGGTGAGGGACAACGCAACACCCTAGGTAGGTCTTTACAGCTTAAGAACAAGTTAATTTTGATGTTTTGGACAAGCGAAACAGGTTTTCCCATGATCTTTCTCACCATATTAAGAGGACAGAGAAGCAAACGTTGCACAGGGAAGCAGCGATGCTTGCAAAGCCCTCACCTTGCAGACCTAAAGCTACGCGGGGTGAGGCAGGCAAACAGCGGCAGGCAGGGCCCCCTCCCAGGGACGTCGGCAGGGCTCAGTTTTCATCCACCGCTTAACTTTTGCAAGCTGCCATTTCTCTATAGCGTTACATTCACTTTAGGGACAGGCAGAAAATCAGCCAGATGACCCAATTTTAAGAGATACCAAGTGGAAGACTTTGCGTTCCTGGTCCTTTACGCCGCTGCGCTGCCGTGTTCAACAGTAGACTTCCCACGAGCTCCACCCAAGTCACTGTGTCTGTCACCCCAGCGGGACCCCCAGCCTAAGGCATGAGTCAGGCTGGGACATTCCCCAAGGTCAAGGCGACCTGCAACAGCCTGGCTGCCTGCAGCTCTTTCTGCAAGCTGGATCGGAGCTGCAAGGGGTGGCTGAGTCTATGCAACCCCTCGCCTGGTCTCCAGACCAGCCGGCGCTCAAATAAACTCCCTTAGTCATACGTAAAAACAAAGAAGATTTTAAAATCCAAACTGAAAACAAAACTCCATGCTCGGTCCCAGCTGCTGGCTTGTTTGAAGGCAAAAACAAAGCAATCACTGAGGTTTCACAGACTGTTCTAAAAGTGGAAATCTATGAAGAGAAAAGTGATCCAGTAAGTCACAGTTTTAGGCTTTTTCTTTCAATTGCTCAAAGTAAAGACTTTCAAAGCTGCTCTTTCCCCTGAAGCCCTGACAGAGGGAGAAATGGGTATTGACCACCAAATTCAGCAGCTACTTGCCAACAGCTACTTGTACACATCAGAGACAAGTCCCAGCCACCTCTGCCCCCGACAGCTGCGTCATGTACGTTGAATATTTTTCCAGCCCCTTTGGCAGCACCAGCCTCTCACTCGCATGCACACCCAGCCCCTTCACAGCATCTCAGAAACCTCCTGTGCTTCTCAAGGGCCCTCTCGGTGATCCACGCTCACGCTGCCAGCTCCTGCAGGCAAATTCAGCTTCCTCCTCTTGAAGAGCTTTGCACGGCGCTGCGCTGAACAGCACGGCACCGCAAACGCGTGCCAGAGGGGCCAAGGGCCCGGTCTGGAAGGGATACCTGCTCAGAGCGACATTCCCACGAGGAAGAACAGGGTCTAAACAATGTGCGCCTTCCTCCCCAGGGTACAACGGAGGCACGGACAGGGCAGCTCCGCGCTAAAGGTTTTAACCGGGGGAAACCCATTTGCCAGAGCTGAACTTTTCCTGTGCTATTTAACCATTTCTTGGAAAATCCACCCTACTCTCTCCACCCGAAACTATGATTTGCAGACTGTGAGTCCATGGCCGGCCATTTTGCCCCTTGGCTCTACGGAATGACCTCGTGGGGATTTGAGTCGCAGTGCATCAGACCTGAAAGGATGAGCAATCCTGCAGCTCCAGGGACACCGCCCCAGTAGCTGGCAGGCGCTGGAAATCGCCACCACATGAGACAGCTAAAAACCTCAGAATAACACCCAAACTATACTCACTCCACCAACCCAACCATGCCACAAGGCACTTGCGTGCAGTGCTTCTTTATGGGCAGTGAGCATTTCCCTGCCATCAGCAAGAAATGCACCTCTTTTCCTCCTTCCCATTAAAGGACAGCCATTCTCCTTCTCTTTCGGTTGTCCTTTATTGTAGCCCTTGTCCTTGGCAGGATGCAGAGAGCACCCCGGCCTAGGTAGCTCCCAATATTTCCTCAAATTTGGGCTGAGATTATATCTGTCATTATTAAAGAGCGCTAATAAGCCTTATTAACCAAGAGTGAATGCAAAAGGAACAAGGGAAGGATTTTCCTAGGACCCAAAGTGCAAGAAATTCATAACTAACTTAATACCTGTACCAATAAGAGATACTCATGCTGAGTCTATTTTAAAACCAGTCTGACTCTTTCTATAAGAAGGGGAAAAAAAAAAAAAAAAAAAAAGAGACTCTCTTCCTCTTTCAGAATTATTCATGAAGACGGTCACAAAAAAAACCCTGAACAAAATAGTGTCACCGCTTGCAACAGAGTTGTCCTTCTGCGGCGGGTGGCAGCTGGCTGGATGCTGGCATTATTTGCCGCTAAGGCAGCAATGAACGGGCAGCGACCCTTGCAAAGGCAAGCCCGGTTTGGGTGTGCACAGCTGCCCACCAAAGGAAAATGCATGGCTTCAGGCAGTACCTGCGGCCTGCTCCCAAAGGGCGCGGGGCAGTTTGGGGTATAACGCGGAGACTGAGCGCTGAAAAGGGTAGAGGACAATGTGGTGGAGGAAACGCCCCACCCTGGGCAGTTACGGGGCTCAGGACCGCTGTACAGCTGGATATGATCCCGTGGAGGTCTCAGCCATTTGACAGCGACTGAGAATTCCAGGGATCTGGACCTGAGCCTCCCTCACCCCAGATATTTTCAAGCAGTTAAAGACCTCGTGCAAACCTCTCCCTTCTCTTTCAACTCAGCCTCTTGCACATGACGTAATCCCAGCCTTCTCAGGTTTTGGGATGCCTGTGCACACCCCCAGCTGAGGACGTTCTCCCATCTGTCCCACGTACCCCTGCACAAGCACGCTCAAAGGCTTCCTTCAACCTCCCCGCTTGCAGCAACAGCTTTCTGACGTGCCTCCAAAATGACTGATGAGTCGGTACGTTGTTTTTGAGCAACTCACGTGCCTCGCCGGCATGCAGGATGACAGACCTTGGGAACCTGGGCATTAATACTGGAGATTTATAGTCAAATCTGTCACGGTTGGGGAAGCTTTTTCCCCAGGAACTGCTCTGCCTGAAGGTCGCTTTTCCTGGGCACTAAGTGCAGAGAAACTTTCTCAGGCACCTCGGCCCCCACCAAAGGGCACGCAGGAGAGCACGGGAAGGGGACAGCCGCCGGCAAAGGCGCTCAGCCTCGGGCTGCCCGAGCAGTGCCAAAGATCCCACCTGCCCGGTGGGAAAGCACATTATGCCAGCAGAGCCCTGGCTGCAGCCTCCCACCAGGGAGCAAAAGCACAGCCTGGTTTGAGAGCTCCTCCCCCCCCCCCCCCCAAACTCCACATCCTCAATGTATTGGGTAAGGATATGCGTACAGAGGAACAGAGAGTCCCCCATCCGACCCAGCACAGCCAGTCACACCTGCTCGGGTCCAGCTAAGATGAGAGGTTTGCCAACAATATCCACTGCCTCCAACCCTTCCTTTTCAAGGATCGGGAATCCATTGCCACAAGACGTTTGATGCATGAGGCTACATCTTCCTATGCACAAATACCATCAAGGAGCTCATGGATGCTGCTGTTTGCTTATATTTCACTGTCAGCACCACGCTATTATTTTTGTAGCATTGACTGGCACTGCAACTCCAACAGCCAACAGGTGCTGTAGACATCGGGGTAAACCTTGAAAATACAACTTCATCCAGCGCATTAACAAGCCCCCATACATTTGTCATCCAAAGACAGCGCAGTCACACTGCATAATCTCTCTAGGATGGGATTTCCCCCCTAAGATTTCCCAGACATGCCTCTGGTGCTGGCAACACACAAGCGAGCTGCATCTTTCTGCTCAAAGCAGGGTCCATCGGTGGAGCAACTACCCACGTTTGCCATCTCCAGTGCACGCTGTTTTGTCACTGTTGCTACCGATGCTGCAGATAGCTGGGCTGGCGATGGTGGGAGGGTTTCAAGAAGGGGAAAAAAATGTCCTGGGGTTGACAGAGCAGAGGAGTATGTTACTAACTACTCCAGGTCAGCTCTAATCTGAGGAGCAGAGGCCAGCAAATTTAGCTAAGAAAATGCTAACAGGGCATTTTCTCTGCCCTCGAAAAGTTTGCGTGGCCAACTTCCCAAGCAGAGCTCGGACCTGATCCACCACTGGATTTGCTCTGGCCAAAGGAAATACCGGACTGCAGGTGCCTCGGGGTAGGTTGCACGTATGTATCAAAGGCTGCAAAAGCACATAGAGGACCTATCTGCAGGCTGATTTTGGATGAGTAGCTGGCCATAAAGCTCAGGCCCTCTCACCAGAACTGCACTACCGAGGAATGGGCTACCTCCTGCTCTCTCCGTTTCTTACTCTTCCTCCTTTCTAGCCTGTTTTGAAAGCAGGCATTTAACCGTGGTCTGAAAGTCTCCGCGAAGAAGGTAAAGAAGGCTACGGGAAAGCCTATAGGCTCACAGTTTGTGTTGTAAGCTATAAAGGTTTGGGGGACTTGCTTACCCAGAAGTTGCCCTCGTCCCTGTTGTAGACCAAAGCATTTGGGACAAACAGGGGAACGCTGACCCTGTCATTTCTGAGCGTGTTGAGGATATGGATATGAAATCCATTCACAGCCCTTCTGCTGCTACACTCTTCTCTCTGCTAAGGCCGATGACGGACACGGGAGGAGCTGGTGAGGAGCAAGCCAAGAAGCCCAGCCATTTGCGAGTGCAGCGAGCCTTAGAGAAGGTAGAGGCAAAATGCCTGCTGGGACCTACCACGGGCTGGCTGGGTGGCAATTTCACAGACCAACAGCTCAAACACATCTAATAAACCGGCCCAAGCCAGGCCTAGCTGGGGAGCTGGACATGGGCTGGCAGCAAAAACAACTTGGTGGGCTGCCAGAGGCAAAGCCCACCATGCATACGGACGAGAGCCAAGACCATAAGCAGCTCCCACCTGAACCTCACAGGATACCTCCAAAAAGATGCTCTCAGTGAGATGGTTTCCAAGAGAGGCTCTTCTCTGCCCACCACTTCCCTGCGCGAGTTTCTGCGGGCATGCCTAAAAGCCAAACCCTTTTCTCAAGGCCTCAGAACCCCCGAACAGGAGGATGTCTGTTAGGGAAGCTGCCTCAGACAAGGCAAAAGCTCTTCTGCTCTCCTTAAAGCGTGTGTCAGGATGGGCTGATGGCGCGCGTGTCGCTCAACCCTTTGCCGTCAGAACGGATCAATTCCGACAAGGAAGGCTCCTGAGGTTTATAGTCAGGGCAACGTGAGTAAAACCAACAAATCATTTATTCAGGCACTTTTGCCCATCCCTAACAACGAGCTGCCTGAGAGCAGACCACAAATTTCTCTAGTGTATTCTTACTTAAAATAATAATCTCTGTGGATAATTCTTAGCCTCCAGTTTGTTTAGAAAACACAGACTATAAAACCTGAGCGGTTTTAGAAGGATACAATGAACAGTGTACCCTTTCTTCCCTTGCCTGAGCCGTCAGATCAAGTTTACAGGATGAACAAGGATAACTCCAAATCAGAAATTCACTTTCTATTAGTACTGTTGGCTACATCCATGGAATACTTTTGCCTGCGACCTGTGCAGGAAGCCAACCTGCACAGCACACGAGCTACCTGGTAAAAAAATTCAATCCCCACAAACATGCCTGTCCTTTGCAATGCTTGTCCAGCTTGTCACAAAATCAAAGACCCGCAGCAATACTCTGTCAGGGAAAGAGACTCCCTAAAGGGAGTCAGAAGACTGTACGAATGGTGACAGACAAACCGCTCCATCGTTTCATGCTCAGGGTGCTTTCCAAGCTGGCTTGCGCGCCCTGGCATACAGCAGTCGTTTGGATAAAAGGTATGGAACAGAACAGGGACAAAAATGTACGGTAAAGGCTTTTGAAATTAATTTAGGAGTTTCAAGAGCAAACATGCTTTATTACAACTTCCCCTTCAGCACAACAGTCATCCTTTTCTTTCTCAAAATTTCCTTTGCAAATCCTTCCAAGCTCTTTGCTCACCGTCGCTGCTTTGAGCTGAGCTCCAGAAACCCTCTCGCGCTCTCCCAAGCAGCCAGCGGCTCTCCTGCCCGCCCGCCCGCCCTCCCCCTTGGCATCAGCCGGCTCTGCCCAGCGCTGCCAGCTGGGCAACGCCACGATACCGAGTCCTCTCCGCCTCACCGGATCAGTCACTCGCCTCCTCATGCTTTTCGGACTGGACCGGGCAACCCCTGCGGCACCGTGCGTCTCCCCGTACGGCTCCTTCTCTGCCTCTCCAAAGCATCCCCTCGCCCCGAGGAGGGGGGGGTGGGCGACACACACCAGACACCTGCCCACGTCCCCGCAGACGGCAAGCCACCCAGGTGACAAACGCTCACTCGGCCAAGAGAGAAAGGGAGAGCAGAGAGGCGGCAGATTTGCAGGCGCTGATCCCAGGCACCTGACCCTCTCCTCTCCCTCGTTACGGATGAGGTAAATTAGCTGTGACACTCATTAGCTGCAGCTCCTAATTAGTGAAAATTAATATTGGTTTTGATAGAAGTGTTGGCTGAAGCTCTCCCAGGCAGAGGCATTATTGACCTTGTTATCCTGTTTAATAGCAAGTTACATCACAGAAACTACTTTTTGTGGAGCCGACGGATTGCAGCCGCTGCCCACCCTCCACAGCCCCCCTCCCCGCCGCTCGGAGAGACGACCCCAGCCCCTGCCAGAGCACCCGCAGCCCCACCGGCGCCTGCGCCCATCCCGGGCAGCATCCCAAGCCCCCTCCCCGGCAGCAGCTGTTTCCCATGGCCAGCACTTTTTCCCCTGTAAGGCAACAGCATTTTGAATAATTTTCTCCCTTTCGGCCAGGCAATGATAACTGGTGCAAACCTATACCCAGTTTTTAGGGCCATAATAATCTGCCTCCGGCAGAGCGCCCAGCCATCCCTCCCTGCCCACGGATATTGCTCCTCCCAGCTGGCCTTTGGGGGACACCGTCCCTCACCCCCTGCCCCGTGTCCCATCCCATCGCCCCTCCCATTGGCCTGAGTAACTCTGGCCTCACCAGAAGACTCGCTTGCCACCACCTCTACTCACAGTTCAAGATAGTAAGTACATGAGAATAGCTGCAATGCAATGGCAATTACCATTTCATAAGGAAAGAAGTAGGAGCAGCATCGCTTGACCTCAGGGATCCCGGCCCTTGGAGCCTGGGAACCTGAAGGTAGCCAGCAAGGCAGCAGACAGCGCTAAACAAAAAAAAAATATTTGCTACCGAAGTTATGTATTAAAAAAAACCTGCACTGTATTATTCACACATTAATAACAATAAAGATGTCAAACTGTCAGATAAGAAGTTAATCTCATTCAGAGCACAATTAAAGATGCCATTATCCAACCACCTGGGGCCACTTCCACCTGTACAACGCGGTGTGTTTAACAGATAACAGGGATGAGACCACGCCTGGCAAAGCGGCTCGCCCAGCCAACCCCCTTGTCACCACCTCGCACAACCCTGCTGGCACCCCCCCAGCCAGGGCAGCCAAATATTGATGTGGTTTCTTGCTCCAAAGAGGCTGCATGTAGATCGAGTCTAGCAAGTTTTGGTTGGGTTTTTTTGTTGGTTTTTTTTTGGTTTTTTTTTTTTTGGGGGGGGGGGTGAGGGGGCATTCATTTCATTTCTGG
>JAVKLA010000093.1:3863747-3880926 GCA_034782735.1 Sagittarius serpentarius
ACACGGTTGCAAGCCATTGGGGGGGGGGGGGCGAACGGGGGGAATTAGAAAAAAGTTCCAGTGAAGTCAACTCCTTCCTTTCCTTACGTTGTTCGCAGCTTGCCTTCTGCAGTAAAGGCACCTGAGCAGCAGTTTTCAGTGCTCTTTCCCACTGCAAATAAACCAGAGCATCACTGCACGACAAAACTCCCCAGGCAGACTGCTGCGGCTCCAGCAAGCCTTCTCCTGAGGACGCATCTCCGCGCAGAGCTCAGCTACCAACCCGGGAGCTTCCACACCATCTATCTGAAACTCGTCACCGAGACTCCACGTCCTGCCTGCTTGCTCAGACACCGCCCCAAATCCCACACGCGGGACACCATGGGCTGCAAAAGATGCAACTGAGGGGACCGCCAAGAAGAGGCACAAGCCTCAACTGGAAGCCCTGGTTGAGCTGGGCAGTCACTAGAGGAGACCTCTCCAGTCCTCCAACCCTTGACAGCTCCGGCGAGAACTTAGGTGCGGCGAGAACTTACGTGCGGCGAGAGCCCTTTTTTAGGGGGGTGGCTGCTCGGGCTGCATGGTTGAAGGCAGCAGTAGATGGGAGAAGGGGCCTCCGTAGCCTCTATCCCAGCCTCCCTCCGCTCCCAATCGATTCCTCCCGCATTAAAAGCCAGTCACGAGCCCTGATTGAAGAGCACAAGTTTAATGGACTGAGAGCCTGGAAAGAGGCCGAGAATGACCGGGTCGATTTCTGCATTTACTAAAAACTGATCCCTAGCTAAATAAAGAAAGAAAAATAAGCTACATCTGTCAATCAAAAGAAAAGCATTTCTTTAATGCTTTTCCATCAGGGGGTCGGCAGCAGCGGACCCCCTGCCCACAGGCATGCCCCACTTACCCACGGGAGTATCCTCGTTGATCAGCAGGTAGGTGTCGAAGAAGTAGTTTATGAAGTACGGCAGCCGGTTGCCCCGACCTGGGAAGAGGACAAAAGCAAGGTGTTATTTCCCTGCCGTGTCATACACGGGCCAGGGCGGCTGGGAGAGGCTCAGGGCACAGAGAGACGCACGCAGGGGACCGGGCTCACCGCTTGGCATCGTGGTGGCGAGGGGTAGCCCCGAGGTGAGGGCTAATGGGAGGACAGAAAGCACCGTGGGGTCCCCCGTAGAAGCTGGTTGGGGAGCTGCTTCCCTCCGCCGGCCTTTCTTTTTTTTTTTAGTATTTTCTTTTGCAGGGTGGAGGCAGAGGGGAAGGGGGAAGCCAACAGCTCGGGGACCAGGAACATCAATTATTGTTTTAGCGCATGATTAATACCTTTGCTTTGTTCCCACGGTTGAGAGCCTTTCGCCTTGTCAGCCATCCCAGCAAAACCCGGTGCGCCTCCCCTCTCCCATCACCCGATCGCCTTTCCCTCTAATTGCCTCCTTTCACCTTTAATAACCAGGCTCACTTCTTTCTGCTCCGTTTTTTTACAGAGCTGGAATCTTGCGAGCCTGCCCCCGGACCACAACGCCCTGCACCGCAGCCTCATTAGGGGACAGAGTCAAGCGCAGAGCACGTAGGAGAACAACCGCTGCAACCCTGAACCGGGGAAAAAGTCAACCAGGAAAGAGTTGCCATTTGAGGGACGCAGGAAAAGAGGTGGTAGGAGAGAAACGTAATGATATTCCAAGAAGGTCTGGCGTTGAGCTGGCTGCGTCTGAGGGATGGGTTTTCCTCGATACGCAGCCGGAGCCGGCCAAGCCTGCAGGCTTTAAGAAATGCAGTTCAGCTGCCAGGCGTCAAAAACAGGGCTGTGCACAGGGAAGCGGAGGTTTGAACTGGTCTGGCCAAAATAGTTCATATGGCCATTGATGGGAAGTCCCAGGAGCCAGTCCCAGGAGGGATGGGAAGGGGCAGGACCGGGGTCCCAAGCACGGCCCCTGGCAAGGAGACTCGCCGGAAGCAACGGAGCAGCGCTTCCCTGCTGTGACCCCTCGTAAGTGCCTTTGGCCTGAGCCAAAACCCAAGATCATGCAAACATCAAAAAATTGCCAAAGTGGCAGCGTGACACCCCCTCGCAAACCCCCACCGCACCAGACGCAGATCCAGGCAGGCTCCTTTGAACGCAGCCATTAACAGAGCATCACTTCCATCGTTACCCCAGCTGTGCTGCAAGAGCAAAGACACTGCTTCAGGCAAAGGCAGAGCAAACCCCGGGTGAATGAGGGGTCCAGGTTTCCCTCCTGACCATGCTATACGCTTTGCCACCACCCTCATGCTTCAGCATCCCACCTTAAGAAACAAGAACCAGACCAAGTTTCAGCATCCGTTTCGCCTGCCCAAGCTCCTGACAGAGCGAGATGTTCCCAAGACCTTTCAAGCACAGGTCCCAGCTGTGCTCCCACACGAACCTGCTCAGCACCCATGGGAAACCCACTTGGGGCAGGGGGGGCATGGGCACAGGATGGGGGAGCAGCCTGGGCTCCTCTGGGGCTCCCTCCGTAACAAGGCAGGGGTTTTTCAGCACTGCCCTGTTTCCTGAGGCACCAGGTCTGTTGAACACCTCGAGAAGTGGGAAAGCACTAGAGGCAGCGCTCTTGCAAAGGCACATTTAAATCTCAGCCTCTGGAGTTAAGTACCCGGAAAGAAAATGAGAAGGACCCTGACAAAATGGGTTATTTCAGAGCTAATGGCATCTCCGGAGGCTTCGAAGAACACTCGTAGCTGGCTGCCACGCCGGGGCCAGCGGGCTTTGAAGGGGGCAGATGAGGCTAAAACACACCAAGCAGCCCTTACCGCAGGCGACTCGCTTCTGCAAACCTCTCTAGTTCAAAATACGTTTCTTAATATCACCAGTATGCTAAAAATAAGTTGCATCTTCCAAATCCAGCTGCATCAAGTGCTGGGAGGCATTCGAACCACCAGTCTGCGAGCACACAGGAGCTATGTGTTGAGAGAGGAGGGCGACTGGCACCTGAGAGCTGGGGAAAGCTGAAGGGAGGGTCTGGAGGCAGGACTCCGCTTTGGGCTGCAAATCCCAGGATAAAGAGCAAGGCTGTCACCACGCTGCCGGACTGTCAGCGTTCAGAAGGGCAGAGCACAACGGGAGGGGAAGGAGAGAAAGCGTCTGAATGATACAAAAATGTAGGTCAAAAGATGCACAACTATAGACGAATGGAAACCACCCCCAAAAAATAAAAAAGGGATGCCGTGGCTGAAGCCACGGCCTCATCAGCCTCATCTTCCTGGCCCGCCACAGCTATTTCCAGCTCCTCCACAGCCCAGACCACTGCTGAGGGCTGCACCCTTGGGGCACCTTCAGGAATCTTTTGGCCAGCTCTGGTCTGGCCATGAGGTCTTGCCCTCGTAATCTGGCTGCTGTCAAAAGACGCCTTGCCCGTCTGCAAAACACAAGTCTTCCACACATGCGTCCTGCCACCTACTCTAGGATCCCAGAAGTTTTCCTTTCACATTTAATGCAGGACTGCCAATGTTTTGTTGGCTTTGGGCACGCCTGTCCTTTCACACAAGTTAATTTGGGAATCGGAGCCACCCACTACATACCCCAAAAACGAGTTCTTGCCTTCCCAAAGGCATCACTGTGAATGAGCCACCATCTGTGGCTTCATCCAGTGGATCACCAGCTGGATTTTCCTTCTGCGAGACTGCCACAAACACCCAGCTGTACCCTGGGATATATCATCGCTGTACCCCTCCACACGGCTCTTGTTCGTGGCCCCCCCAGCAAGGTGCAGGGCAGAAAGCCATCACTTCCACCACGCTCTTGTAACCCTTTATTCCTCTCCTTTAGGTGCTATCAACAGGCTCCAAGGGATCATGATCAACACTGTTTTGACATGCTTGGAGATTTTCTTCCCTGCATGCATGTTCCACCTTTACTCCTGTAAAACCTGTTGCTGCTTTGCCCTTCAGAGTCAGTACTCTCATCCTACGCCACTGCTGATGTGAGAGCACGGTAATCCCAGAGCCATTCTTCTCGCTAGCGCCCCTCAGTCCCTCCTAACCTGGAGAAGATGAAGGTCTCCGCTCGTCTCTAGTGACTGCAGCAGTAGCTGGGCAAGAGCGGGCGGACTCCACTGCCATGCCAGAGCTAAGCCATCCGCTTCCAAACCCGCTCAAGCTGCCCTTCTGCATTTATCCTAGCTAATTGCTTTACCAGGAGCTTTGCAAGTCATCCGGGAAGAGGAGCTCCAACACCTGCAGCCCCCAGCGTGTACGGCAGGACACCCAAGCACTGCTCCTCCCGGTCGCAGGCACAAGCGTTGGGCCAGCGCTTGCTTATCGAGGGCAGGCACTCCGCGGGGAGATGACAACCAAGCCTTGGGCAGGGCAAGGTTTAGGGGAGAGGGGCTGACACACTGCTGATCTGCAAGCCTCCAAATCCCCATTGCCCTGCGCTGGCTCTCCAAGGCTTTGCAGCTTGCCATTGCCTATCTGCTGTGTCCGGCCAGGCACCAGCTACGGGTGCCACGACCGACCGCGCAGGGCGGGATGAAGGAGCGAGTCCCCCGGCCAGGCAAGCAAAACCCACCATCTCGCCTCCAATGGGATGAAGTGGACCACTCAGTGGCAAGCGACTTCTCCAGGGGGCAAGCTTTAGGAGGCTCAGAGTGGGGCAAAGGACTTGCTGGGTTGTCTTTTTACTTTTTTTTCCCCTTCCAGAGGAGTGACAGGGCAGTTAACTATTGAGGCTATACTTGATCCAGTATGACACCAGAGGGAGATTGACTGCGCTTGTCAGTCACAGCTAATGTCATCCACTGACTGCTTAATCAGGCTGCCAATCTGGGCAAGCCATCTTGAGGCTTTAGTAGGGGGAAAAAAGAAGAAAAAAAAAAAAGCCTTTATTCCAAAGGGCACAGCGCTATCAAATGGACACACACTCGCTATTGTTTATCAGCAAGCGCCACACAGGCACACACCCCCCGGCCTCCTCCTACCCCCACCAGCACCCAGGGGCTTTAGCCCATTCATACAACAATCCCAATTTTCACGGGGCTTTGCTGTATCTTTACAGTACTTGTGCATCCCGGGATGCGCCAAAGCCCGGCCCAAGAGGCACATTTGCTACACCAGCAGGCAGTTGTCTCCCAAGCTCCCACCCGGCGGGCAGGCCGGACCCCACGGCCCCCTGCCAGAATTCTGCCCACGTGCCAGGGGAAGACCAAGAGCATCACGCTCACAGGGCAGAGCCTGGCAAGTAGGAGGAAAGCTGGCCACAGAGGCCTGCCCTTCCCTCCAGCTGGAATTAGAAAAGAGGTTTTGCAGCTCGGAGAGGAGTTATTTCCTGCACAGCATATATTAAAGCACAGTTTGGGTAATAACTTTGCTGCTGAAAGCACAGGGAGAGCCCTGCCAGTAATACCTCTGCTGCTGAACGGCTAACAAGCTCCTGGTTTACATCCTTGCCTTTTATCCGCTCCCTCTAAGTTCCTTCAGGTTTTATTTATATAAAATGACCTAACATCGCATCTATCGCCAGGTCCACCACCAGCTTTGACTTTGTGAACCCACACGTGGAAGTTGCCAAGCTCTTACCGCCGAGGTACCCCAGCAGCGTCTACCACCGTTGGGTTCAGCAGCTCATCCTCCTCCTCCTCCAAGCCTCTTTCCAGTCCCACCCGCTCTCTCCCAAGAAGGACCATCTGATGCCACACGTGCCCTTTTCCTGACTGCAAGAAAAGTGGCTGCACGGGAGCACAACGTGCAGGTCCCCGAGACCGCATGAAACAGAGATGGGCAATCTGCTTACCCATACCAGCCACATCTCCCCACCACCACAGCAATGCTGCTCTGCCTTCAGGTATTCATCAAGAGGCCACAAAAGCAGCAAATATTACCCTTTGTACCTTGCAAACGTGAGACTTGAGGAGGGGAGAGAGACGAGCACAACACCGGACAGACAGCAAGGCGACTTACCCGGAGAGACCAACTCCAGGAGCAAGAGGAGAAGCAGAAAGTTGCCAGCAGCAGCGTGACGCTTCATGGTTCCTGCCAAAGAAGGAAGGCAGTGTCAAGTCCAGCGCTTTATGGATATTACCTTGTCTCCCCAAAGCAGGCTCGGGGATGCAGCCCTGCCCCAGCACTGCAGGGGGATGCCCAGAAGATCAACATTTTGTTAGCGCTTAGCTTTTATACAGGGCACTTCACCCGGGAGTGCCACCACCACTTCCTTGGTTCATGCAGCCCCAACCGTCCTCTTGGCGAGCTCCAAATTGAAACCAGGATTAACCTGGCGTAGGCGATACGCTTTTTTATTTTCCACTTTCCAAAGCATATTTGCTCATCTCGTGCAAGGGGATAAGCCACGGTGACCTCTGCGGTCAGGACCGGAGCAGAAGCAGCCCCAGCTGAGACGAGCTGCTCGAGCACCGAGCGAGACGTTGAGGGTAAGGAGGAGCCGCTGCAACCCGGGAGCAACACAGCAGCAAGCCATCAGCACTGGGATTTAAGAAGTTTTGGCAAAGCTGCCTGGGAAGCTTGACCCAGAATCACTGAAGAGGCACCAGAATTTCAGAGGACAAAGCACAGCCCCTCGAACCTCTCAAACCACCCGGGCGGCTGCAAAACAGGCGCTTGCGAGAGCACTGGAAGCAGACAGGCTTGCAAACATGCCTGCATCCCGCTCTGCCTCTCAAATTTCCCCAGCTTCGCGTTTGACACAGCGCGTGACTCCTCCCGACGGAGCAACAGAATAAAAGAGTAACAGGCAGCTGCTTAGCACGGCTGCATCCTTGCATGGTTTTCAGAGCATTAAATACAAAGCTCTTTCTGAACCAACCCCACAAAACCTCAGTAAAGTCTCACTTTGCAAGGAAATTCAGACATGTGGTGTTTTAAAACATTCCCCACCGCCCCGAGGCAAGTATAAATCATATACGTTACACAGAGCATATAGGCACAACAGAAACCCCCAGGCAGCTCTCGCAGAGCCTGAAGCAGACAGGACACCTCAGTGACCCGTCTCTGAAGCTCTCCGTATTTCTGCAGGTGCTGTGAAAGGTATGGGGCAGGGGAACATTTTCCTACCAGCTCAGCCCATCCCCGCAGCAGCAGACCCAGGGACACGAGAGGCAGAGAGAGCTTAGGCGACAGCCAGCCTTTTGGGCAGCAAACACAGAGATGAACCCGTAGTTAAATGCATAAGCAGGTCCCACCTGAGATCAAGCGCTGTCCTGAGCCGCGAGGGTTGAAACGAGTAATAAATCGCATCTTCTATTTACCAGCCCAAGCAGGGATTTGTTACACTTGCGACTGGCCCTATACACAGCAAGCTTTGGTTCACCCAGCGCTCGCAGCACTCGGAGAACAGATCGCTAAAGCAACGGACCTGAAGAAAGCTGCCGCGGTACGTGTGATTCCCACTCAGGGAGCACCCAAACAGACAGTTCATCCAAAAACCCAGCATGCCACCTTCGCCCACCATCACTATTTACCCCAAAAGCAGCAGCTCAGCCTTCCCTCTACAGCATCCTGCTCTATACGCACACTAAATGCAACGGCAGCACCCAGAGTGACCCTAAAGTGCGGCACCGTGCTGGGCACAGGCTGCAGCTGGGAGCCCAGCAAAGGGTGGAGGGGTCTGCACCCCGTTGCCACCCTAAGAGATGCAGGGGCACCCCACGAGGTGGTCCTTACCTCTGCAGGGGAGCCCACACCCCAGCAAGAATGAGCGGACGCTCCGAAAGGAGCTTGAAAGCGACAGCTATGCATATTGTGTTTTTACTGATGGATGTGTCGGAAAAGATGATTCATAACAACTCTGCCGCCATAGAAAGGGCCCTAAATTCTAATTTCTTCTGCTGTTTTGCCGCAAGAGAGTCTCTGGGCGGAAAAGGTCTGCACCTAGGCAAGAAAAATAATGCTGTGGTCTTTTTGTGCATCTTTAGGAAATTCAGCACGAGCCCTAGAGGACATTTGGGATCAGCGCTCCTTAACTTTTAGGCGTATCATGCCAGTCTCCCCAGAAAACACAGACAGGGCAGGAGAACTCAATCCTCCACCCCCCATCCCCCGCAACAAGTTTCTGACTTCTGAGCGTTCGGTGCCACCAGAGCATCCAAAACCCCAGTTTCTAAACAAAAGCTACCTCTTCCTCAGGAGCCGGGCATCCTATCAGGCCCTTTAAATCTTTAGATTCGGCCAACAAAAGCAGAATTGACTCTTCTAACAAAGAAAAACCCCAAACTTCTCCATTTCCCCCTTTCTTTAACAGGTTTCAGGGAGGAGAAAAAACCTCTGACATAGACAACGCTGCACTTTCGGGCCCCCGCACCCCCCTGGCCGGCATCAAGCCCGGGGTGCAGAGCCGAAGCTCCCCGTGCTGCCGCCAGAGAGGAGGCGGTGGAGATGAGCGAGGCAGCCCAACCCCGAGCTCTTTCTCTGCCTTCTGCTGTGCCAAAATGCCATTGAGCAAAACGCCAACTTTCTTCTAAAACAGCACCGCGATCAGCCCAAGTGAGCGGAAACATTATTTTCCGGCTTCACAGACCATGTTTGAAAAGCAACAGGGCAGTGGAAAAACAATTTACATGATGTAGAAATAAAGGCAGTTGACAGCATCCCCTTTCAAGTGTCATGATAAATCTAAATATTGTATATTCCAAGTCAGTCACTTCATTATGTAAGTAATTGCCTGAAATGTCATTTTGATTTTGTCTGTCTTCATTAATACTGCAGCTCTTCACTGGTTCTCCGAGATGGTTCACTCAAATATTGCAAATTTAGGAATGGGATTGAGAAAACTCCGGGGAGAACTTAAAAATCGTGACTAAAAGCATATTAAATTGCACCTTCTGCCTGAAAGAGGCTCCTTGTAGGAAGCATTCGGTGCAGTTTCCAGCATAATAATGTCTCTGGGCAAGTCATCTCTGAGAACTTAACTGTTGTCTCCTGGCTGCGAAAGCACTAATGTTAAACCAGAGATTTCCCAGTCCGCTGGCAACTGCTCCCCAAGGCACGGGAAGCAGCAGACAGAACCGCATTAAATGGTGACGGATGGGAACCAGAGGAGCCTCTACCGCTGAAACACGGCTCTGCAAAGAAGTCCGGGGCTTGGAAGTTTAGGAACCGGCTCAGGTCGAGCAGAGGTTTTTCAGCCCACTTGCCCCAAACGCCTCCTTCCCAAGCCCGGGAAGCAGCTTTTTTGCTGCTTAAACAGCATCGCTGCATCCCCAAATGTGGCAAAGGTCCCACCTGCTTGGCTACGCAGACGGAGCCCAGCCGGCGCATGCTGCGGTCCTCGGCGCACATTAATCCGAGTGAAGCTGGCAACGAGGCTCCGAGAGCTTTCTAGCATCTCACCTCCGCAAAGCACTGGAGTAGAGATGCTCCCGCTTCTCGAGCCCGGGCCACATATTGCTCTCGGGGTGCTTAAGCACCAGCTTCCAGGCTGTGCACCTGTATTGGTTATTTTTAAATGCACTGTTGGGGCGCTTGCATACGAGAACGGCTCGCACGCACACAAAACACACTTAATTGCCTCCATCAGAGCAGCGGCAGCAGCTTCTGCGGCGGCTGTGCCTTGCTGGCAGAGACGCTCTCACGTTCGAGCTGCTGCTGGCATTTTTAATCACTCCCCAAACTCCTGGCCCCTCTTCGCCCCCCCCCCCCCCAACCTGGTCTTCCCTTTCCCAAATGGCACCACGACACTCGCACCTCAAAATTTATCGTGTCAGCCTCTCTGTTTGCTCTGCGCTGTTCCAGGAGCATAAAGAAGAAATGAAAGTGTAAATCAAAGCGTCTCCCAAACGGTTTCCAAGCGAGGAAACCGTACGCGCCTTCCCAAAAAGCCCCTTCTCTGGCGACGCAGCACAAATCATGTCCCCCAAAAGAGGGGAGCCCGGCAGCCAGCGCTGCCCACCCACAGCATTTGCTCCTTCGTAGGCAGAGTGGAAGTCCCCGAGATGCTTCCAGGAGCCCACCATGCCCGCGGCATCCAGCCAGCCGCTGGAAGACCCCCTCCTCCCCGCCCCAGCACGCCACCCGTGCCCGCTCTCCCCAGCTTCCTCCCTCCGTCACGCTGGCCACCTTGGAAGAGCGGCCAGGAGATGCTCCAAGAAGGGCCACCACCAAACGTGCGTCAGAGAGACCACCCCCGCCAGCCTCTTCGGCAAAGCGCATCGCTTGGCGCCAACCCTCACGCCAAAACACAGCGGGTCGCAGCCGCTGCCCCAGCTTTTCCATCCCTCTGCTCCTCAAATGGAAGCACCAGTGGAAATTCGCCTTTTCTTCTTCTTATTGCTTCTTGGCCAGGTCTTTACAATAAGTCTGATTCAAAAGGAAAAAAGTAAAAGTTAATTTTTATTCCCACCCACCCCCCCCTGTATTGGCATGAGTTATACACAAATCATAATTCCTAAAAATAACAAATTGCAGAACAGGGTAATCAGAAGTAAATTGATATTGATAAATAAGCTTTTCTTCCGTGCGGTAGGTGGTTTATTTTAATCTAATGAGTTTTATATTTTCTGAGCTTTCAGATTCCATGATGAAGAGCCGTCCACACTAGAATTACGAAGCACTTTGAAATATTGTAATTTTATGGCTCATTTTGTCAGGACTCTTGAAAATGAGATTTGTTCCCAGTGAAAAAATTTGCCCTTTTTTTCTTCTATTCCCTGCAGTGAAGGAAAAAAATTCCCTTGTTAAATAAACACAGGCCAACATATTAATATGGCGGGGGGGGGGGGGGCGGATGCACACAGAACAGGGATTAAGGGGGCACGGCTGCTGGCTGCAGCTACAACCCACCTAAGCTCCGAGACGGTGCTTGCAGGAGAAAGAAGGTGAAAGATGCTCTCTCCCCTTCCTTCAGCCCGAAAGCAAAGCTGAGGTTGGAGACACGGGTGTTTTCTGCCCACCCAGCCCAGGGGATGCCCACGAAGCCGACAGCGAGTCCGAGCTGTGCTGCGCATCCCGGCTAGCACCAGCTGGTGGTATTTAAATCCGTCTTCTAGCAGGGAAAAAGCTGGAGCTGTTACTTACTAACAGCTAGTGCCACCAAAGTTTCCCACATTTCCAGCAGTTTACTCCCATTTCAAAACAAGGACAGGAGTGGAAACATTTTGTTGGGGGCTGTGAGAGGTTTGCTTTCCCGTAGGAAACAAGTGTTAGCTCCAAGACAACATTAACACATTGTTTAACCAACAGCCCAAGACCAGAAGAAAACACTGTGTTTGAACTTCTCAGCCCATGCAGGAAAACTTTGGGTTGGAAGTGCAATTGATTTTCCAAGTCATTGCAACTGCGGTAAAATAATCCCGGTAACTGCCCAGCTCTGCATGAGCAACACGCAAACCCCCCGCTGCAGCACCCTCCAACCTCAGTATCCCCAAGGAAAGTCATTGAGCACTACAAGAACAAGCATCCAGTTCACCTCTTCATTCCCGCGATGTTAAAATAACACCCTGGGGGCTTTGGGAAGGGGGACCCCCATTCCCCGCTGCAGCAGGCATGGCCACCATCCTCCCATGGCAAAGGCAGTCTCTTTCTTGGGTAGGTGGAAGAGAAGATGCCCAATTTTTTTTTTTTTGAGTGGGGCAGCACTGGCTCTACTGAGTCTCCAGCGCTGGTTGCTATGATGCCTATGGTGACTAGCAACCGTTTTCCATCACAAAACCTCACTTAAGCTGGAACGGCAGTTCCTAAACTAGGAAGCAGACTGGGATGGGGAATGGAGACCAAGCCAACAGGCTCCCGGCTCTCCTGTGTGGTTCCCGGGCTGCACCAACACAGAGCCCAGCACACGGCAGCAAGGCGGGAAAGGAACAGCGGGGCTGCGGAGCGGGTGATGCTAACGTGGGATGAAAAGGTGGAAAGGCAGCCAACAGCAACAGAGCTTAGCTTAAAGAAAAAAAAAAAAAAGGAGAAAAAAGGGTGAGGGGGAAGAAGGGTGGGAATTCTTGCTTTAGGAGGAGGTAGAAAGCTGAACTCAGTGAAGTGGCATGCACAGTCTGGTCTCACAAGACAGGAACCTCTCTCCAGACTTAAAAAACATACAGCAATGGACAAAGTGGCGAACGTAAAGATGCTGAAGGCCTGACCCAAAACCTGCTGCTGAACAGGAGGCCAAACGCTTTCTTCTTGTGCCCTGCCTGGAAGAAGGAAGGCTCGCCTGCTGACCGGTGCCGGGCAGCAGCCTGGCTGGACTTCCAAGCACCACCATCAAACCGATGCAGGAGAAGTATCCAACATCCTCAGGCTCCGACACAACATTTCTGAGCAAGTTTGTAACGCTGCCACGCAGCCTGTGCTTATATATCCTAGGGCACTCCTGCCTGCACTGCTTCAGATGCAAGCACACAACTTCTGTTTGGTTTGGGGGTTTTAAAGGGAAAAAAGAAGAGACGACAACTGTGAAGTGAAATTAAAGGGGGGGGGGGGAAGCATTCGTCTAGGTATCGCCCACTCCGTTTACAGAATAAGAAGCACACTTAGCAGACATGCAGTAGATGACTATGGCTCAAGCCCTCCGGCTCAGGCTGGCCCTGGCAGCGCAGGAGCAAAGCCAGGGGCTCGGCAGGGCTGTGCACTTGCAGGGACAGGGAAGGACTGGCACAGCATCTCCCTCCCTGCCACGCTTGGGTGCAGTTTTGAACACGAGCATCACCTTTTTGCAGCAGCAGGAGGAGGAAGCACATTATAAGCTTCACTCTAAGAAGTACAGCCGTAACAGCGTGAGCAATGCAATGAAAAATTCAGCATCAACTTCAAGAGCAAGCCATCAGCCACAGAACCAGGAGCTCTTGACAATCAGTAACCAAACTACTTTTCAAAGCCCCGCCAAAGAAGATGAGTTAGTTATTTAACGTCATCTTCCTTGGCAAACCCTCATCGCAGCAGACACCGCTCCAAGCCCCATCAGCACAGCACCCCGGCTACGTGCGCACCCAGGATCTCACCCCATCTCCCTGCCTCCAGCTACTCCTAAGCTCCAGACTAGATGTTTGCATCACTAAAAAGAAGCAACAAGGCTATTTGTTCAGTCCTCTGGTAACTCAAACCACAGGCTGGAAAGGTAGATCTCAAAAAGAGAGAGAAATAGGGGTGCTTCGGAGGAGGAAAAAAGAGAAAACCCAGCCCAAACCAGAAAAAAAAAAACCACACCCATCCTCACACTGAGCAACCTGAGCTGCAAAAGCTCTCAGGCCATTTCTTGCCTCGTCCAAATCAAGAGAGAAGTGTCCTTGCTGCTTTCGCACAAAGCTCACTTAACTTTCAGCGAGAGGCACTTTGCTGCAACAGACCTTTTCAAGGCCCACTGGCTGTGTTCACGCTGATAAAAGCGAGGCTTTGCCTGACGGAGTAACACCGTGGGCACGCTGTGGCTAATCACCCGCTAGCTGAAATTTTAGGAGAGGGGAAAAAAAAAAAACCAAAGTGGTAGCAACAGCACAGGGAAAGGAAGATGAGGCTACTTCAGAGGGAAAAAAAAAAAACAAACCAACCAACCAACACCAAAAAACCAATCCCTCAATCCCAAACAGCAGCCCCCGAGAGGAGGTGGTCAAACCGAAAGACAAAGGCATTCAGCAGAGATGAAGTTATTTGGATTAATGACAGTAGTTCATCACTGGTGACAGGCTTGTTCATGCAAGCCCTCCTAGGACCCCAGCCGTGGCTGAGGACCCTCTAAGCTGTCCAGTCCCTCTCCTACGTGCCCTTTTCAAAGCTGCAGCAGCTCGGACACCAGCATATCCTCCGATTTCCATCAGGATTTGGCCCCCAGGGACTTTCTCCCCAGCATACTCTAAGCAGAGCAACTCGATCCCCTGGAGAGCAGCTGTTATATCAGATGCACAGATCAGGGCAAAGCAATTCAGGTTAAGGGTGGAAAAAAACCCTCACTGCAACATTGGCTCTGGCAGAGGCTGGGCAGGGGACATGACGGCCCTCCCACAGCCAGATCGGAGTTTCCATCCCAAGACACTTCCAAGCAAGGTCCTTCACCCAGAGGCATGGGTTCAAACACATGCTTCTGCCAGACTACCCAGACAAAAAAAAAAAGGGGGGGGGGGGTGAGAGAGAGAGAGAGAGAGAGAGAGAGAGAGAGAGAACATGTACCCAGGATGGCCCCTCTGATCATTTATGGAGCACTCTATAGTCAGCAAGCACCCGCCAGAGCCACATGCTAACACCTTCAGGGACTGAAAGCCACCAGACTCCACAACCGAAGGTTTCCTGCCCACGTTGACCAAAGGTCTGAGCTCGGCGCTATGCGTGGCACAGCCCATGCATAAACACTATTCTAGCCCCAGCTGTAATGCCCTGGTCACAACCAAGCCACGGGCAAGATCCAGGACATCTGCAAGCTTTGGGTGAGCCTCAGCCACCAGGATTCCCCATTCCGGCTGCAGAACAGAACCTGCATGCTGAATTTGGGTCCGAAAGCAACGCAAGCATGAAGGCGCAAATCTTCATGTTTGTAGGTCCTGGGCCATGAAAGCCCCAAACTAACCCTCATCCTCCTGTAACATTATCGGAAGTCTTCCTACAAAAAGCAGGACACTGTAGTGGGAAAAAATGCAGAAGCTTTGGGGTGCACTTTGAACTATTTATTCTCACAAAGCAAACCTCCAGCTAAATTAGCTGGGCTGCAACAGCCCAGCTACAAGCAGCTGGGACATTTTACACCCTAATGAGAGGCCACAGGCCAGCTCCTCATCAAGCCAAGCCCATATCCTAAAGCTTCTTAAATTTAAAAATAATCTGCTCTCAAGACCATCTGCACAGAACATCTAAGAAACTTCATAAATTAAATCCTTTTTAAGACATCCTCACCACCCCGGCTGCTGCTGGGGTACGCTCCAAGGAGGATTGCGGTGCCCTTTTTCTTCGCATACCTCCATCAGGTCAGCAGAGAAGCTACCATACCACAAACATTATTCTGGAGACTATTGCAGCTGGGCAGCAGAAAACGTTTCTGGTGGTACCTCCCTGCTATGCTCAGGTGATGCCCCTGGGAGGGACATGCAGCCCCTTTGCACATGGGCTGGGTGCCCTCCCCAGGCCCAGCTGCAGCAACGGCCAAGCTGTGCAGCTCCTACCTCTTGCAAACATTGTTTCTCCCACTTATCACAAAAAAAAAAAAAAAAAAAAAAAAAGAAAAGGAACATCAATTTTTACAGTTTCCCATAAAGGGAGTGTTTTACAACTTGGTCTTAAAACAAAACATTGTACTTTCACGACACGGTCTTGATGTTACAAAACCTACAGTTTGCCTTCTGAAACAAGAGATCTTTGTGCTGGGGAGGGAGGGGGGTGGAGAAGAAAGATGGAATTGCAATGGGATTTCCTCTCCTCCTTCCCCAGGACAGGGGAGAAGGAGACAATGGTAAACCTCCCTCCCTCCCTCAAAACACCCACCCGGATTTTGAGAAATGCGAGCTTCCCATAGGAATACTTTGCCTCACCAAAAAAAAAAAAAAAATTTTTTTTTTAACAAAAATTCATGCACCAGCTCTATCCCGTAAGCGTTACCGTGCACCGAGGCTGCGGGCACGAGGCATCCCAGGCTGCCGCAGGATGTGCCGGGAAGACACCGGGAAGGAGCCAGGCTTGTTGCGTGCAGCCCAGCCGCGGCGGGCATCGGGAAGCAGGAGCTCCGCCAGCCCTCCTGACCCGCCTCGACATCAGTCATGCCCAAGGGATCTGCCACCAGACAGGGCTTTTCCCCCAGCACAGGGGGGGAAAAAAAACCAACACCAAACCCAAACAGCAACAAAAAAACAACAGAAAACTTCCCATTCCAGCATCACCCCCCCAATAAACCACTGGTGGATAAGAGAGGAGAGGCAGCTTGGGGAAACGATAGTGGCTGGGCAAGAGGGTGCTGGCAGCACACCCCCCCCGGCATCCCTGGCACGGGACTGGTTTTGGATTTGCCCTTCCCACGCAGGGTACCCATGGGAGAGTCCCGGGCTGCGCCCCTGCTCCAGCCAGCTCTGCTATTCACCTGCAGGAAAGCAGCACATCATCCCATCCTCCGCATCCTTTTATTTGGCCAAATAAGCTACCCTAGCTCTGCTTTTCCTTCTCCCTTTTTTTAGTTAGTCTTTTTAAAAAAGAACTGTTGCCTTTTCTATCAACAGCCTTATTAGGTTGGTGGTTTTTTTTTGGACAAGCCTTTACTACCAACACCACAGATTTTGTGTTTTCCCAATTAAATGCCAGTAATGAAGCCCCACACCTGTATTTCTAATTGCAAGCAGGCATGGGCTAGTATTTACCTTCACGTAGCATCCAAAAATCGCAGATCAGAACAAAGGGGCTGCTGCCGGATAGATCAAACCAGAAAACAACACCAGGGGAAAAGCTATCCCTGCCACAAAGCGCTTACAGCCAAACCACCCCTAACGAACCCCAAACTCTGCGAGTTAAAAGGATGGGTAATGTCATTTAGCCGGGTGGTTTTAATAGGGACCAGACTCTTGAAGTTTGAGCTTTTTCCTTAAATAAAGGCTCCAGCGACAACTCCAGGGCATTCAAAGCTAAAGACATCTGGCCCACGCCAAGTCGGACGTGTGCAGGGGTCGGTATTTGAGGTGGTCAGGAAGACATTTATTGAAAGAAAAGAGGATTGCAGGTTTTGTCAGAGATTAAGGAAAAGAGGAGCAAGCAAAGAAGTGGGGGACTAAAACCCAACAATCTCAAATAAAGCATTTTCTCAAGAAATAAAAAGAAACCATTGAAGGCAAGTTTGTCATTTTTGAAAAGCTGTTCTCCCCATTTCGTACGTTTTCGAAGGGCTTAAAGAAAACCCAACAAACCCCCCCAAAAGAACCCCCAAACCCCCTCCGCTTCCATTGCCGTTCAGTCCCGCACGCCTCGCAGCCAAGAAGTTCAGCCCTGGCTCGCCCGAGAAACTTTGCAGCTTCTCACCGCCGCCTCCTTCCAAGCCAAACTCAAAATTAGAACCGAGGATGGGTTGGGGGATTTTTTGGGGGGGTGGGGTGGAGGGTGTGCTTGCTGTTTCGGGGGTGCTTGCTGTTTCAGGGGCAGGACAGCAGACACCAACGCGCAATATTATTATTATTTTTGCTCAAAGGGAGAAAGGTTGAGCTTCCCGCCTCCTGCTACTGAAACCACCGCGCTGAACGACACCCCCCACACACACACCCCCCAAATTGATGATGATGGCAGCGCTCACCCCAAACAAGTTGTCCCCTCGGTGGAAGCAGATACGCGAGGTTTG
>JAVKLA010000093.1:3881409-3901269 GCA_034782735.1 Sagittarius serpentarius
CCCGCGAGCGCGGCTCCCCCTTCACAGGCCACGTCAGCTCGAGGCGGGCCCTGGCCGCGCGAAGTTTAACGCGGCCAATTTGGGTTTAATTAGTTGTTGTTGTTGTTATTATTGTATTTTTTCCTGACCTTCGCGGCAGAGCGGCTGGCAGGCCCAGGGAACGCGTAAATCATACATGAGCAGGAAAGCGACGCGGGCAGCGCGCCGGCAGGCGTGCCAAGAGGCCCGCGCGGCGGTTCTTCCTCCCGAGCTCCTCTCCCTTGGGCACTCGGGACCTCGGTTTCTACAGACGCGGCGTTAGATTTGCCGCGCCACCCATGTGTGTTTCCACCTAACCCTTCGTGCTCTTACCGCCGGTCCCCTCCAACCCCGGGACCTCCCGGCCCTCCCAGCTTTCCTAAACCTCATCGCAAGGCAGATCCCTGCCTCCAGTCCAAGCCCTCCCTCCGAGCAGCTTTAGGGGGAGGCAGCCAAATCTCACCGCGTCACCCCATTTCTTGTCTTCTTGGAAGGCAACAAAGCCGTGGAAAGCAGCCTGCGACAACACCGGTCCCCACACCAAGGGGGTGACGCAGCCCCCCGGCAGCTCTCCGTGCCCCCAAGCCCCAGGAGGGCCACGGCTTTGGGTCCTGCCCTGCCGCACACGCGTACACAAGCCTCCAGCCACCTGTGGCTTAGAGCAGCTTTACCTTCCCACCAGACGCCATCCCGAGCAGCTTTAATTAAAACACTAAACAAGCGCAGTTCGTGCTGCTAAAGCCCCTCCTGGAGCCCTGCTTGGCAATACTGGAGCCTTCCCATCCACTCACCTTCGCCTCCCTCCTCCAGCGGCAGCAGCAGTGGGCAAGTGCCTCTGCAGGCGCAGGAGGGGATAATTAAGCCCTTGCCTCTCTCCAGCAGCTTCTGCTAATTATGCAATTACCACAGCTCCTGGGCTGATAGATTTGAATGGGGCAGAGGTCTGCTCCTGGTGCCCTCACCTCAGCCCTGGCTCCCCAGATGCAGGGACACACCCGACCCCCATCCCCCCCCCCCCCCCCTCGGCAGGGGCCTGCCTAAAACCTGGTTAAGCTGCGAGCTGGGGCTGAGCCCGATGTTGCACACCAGAGCCAGGCCTGGCACACCGGCAGCTGCTTTGGGGTTAAAAACAAAAGTCCCTGACAAACAGCTGAGCGCAATGAGCTGTCTGCAGTTAACGAAGGTGCTGGCAAATAATTTCCTTGCATCTCACCTGGGTTGTACTGGGTTTGCTAAGGATTTGCCCTGTGTGCCTGAGCTTGTCCTAAAGTTGCAGGTCACGAGGAGCGCAAAGGGCGTAGGCGTTACTGGTGCTGGGCTCGGAGCGCCCCGCTGAGCCGAGCCCGAGCTGGTCCGGGTGGTTTACCTCTCCCGGGCTCTTCATTCCTCCCTTTCCTCTTCATCGGCACAAGGCAGCGTGTATGCAGCCAGGATACCTGCGCCGTGCCGATCCCAGACGCATCCATAAAGTCAGGGAACTAATTAGGGAAAGAAAGAACAAAAAGCGGGGGAGGAACCAAAGCAAAACCACGCGTTAAGCAACTTGAAGACACATCTCAGGCCTGGTTGTTGCCTGTAGCCACTCTGACTTTGCACAAGTGATGTCTCAATGACTCTCATGATAAGTTCAGGTCAGTGTTTCTATTTAAATTGAAGGCGCCCCTCTCCTCTGCTTTATCACTGCCTGGTTCCTGGGCCTTGGCTTCACACCCCGGTTTTCAGCGTGCAAGCCGGGCGGCTGGCTTTCAGCCACATCCTGACCAGTTTGAAGACCTGTCACCTGTTTTACATAAGTCAGCTCTAAGGAAGCTGAGTTCCTCCTGGCCTGCGGGTCTGGCCTGGACTCCTGGTCCAGTTCCCAGTGGAGCCCAGGCTGCAGCTTTTCCCATCGGGGGCGGGGGGAAGGAAGAAGGACTAGCGGGATTTCACTGCCTGGGTTCACAAAACTGAGTTGATGTTCCCAAGCTCCTGTTTGAAGAAAGCAACGTCGCTCTGAGATGCAGCCCGCGGGGGAAGCGCGGTCGCAGTTGCCTCGTAGCAAGCTTGTGGCTGGGAAGAAAAGGGACTAAAACGAAGCGATGTGTTGCGAGCGGAGGGATGCTCCCAGTTGCCATTGGGATTGGAGGCCGACACTATTAGTGCCAGCCCTACAAGGCAGGGAGCACGGCGGTTAGCAGGAGAGCTAGGACAACCTCCCTGCTGTGCCGGCCTTTCTCCACGGGCTCATTACTGGGAAACCTTATTTTTTTTGAGCCAGATCCCGTGACCTCCCCTCTCCGCCCTGCCTGCGAAAGCGGAGCTGCTAGGCAGAGCCTTCGCCGCCTACCTGGCACCACTCGTTCAACCTTGAAATTGTACTGCAGGGCTTCTCCCCCTCTCATTTTCGATCTGACCACAGAACGTTTCTCCATCCAGCTATCCTCACGGTGTATCACTCCTCTCTCTGCCTTCCCTGGCCCTTCTGCTGCAACAGGTGGGATCGCCGTTCATCTCTAAATCTTTAAACGGATGGTGTTGCGTGGAAAGCAGGTAAAATGCAGGCACGTGCAAAATCCTGCCCAACTCAGGTACTGAATTACCTCTGCTTGCCACGGACCACCACGTACTGCCGTGGAGCTCAGGGTCTGCACGGACATCAGCTGCCTGACAACCAGCGCATGCAATATGGTGCCATCAGTCATTTCTTCACGCCTCCTTTTCCCCAGGAGTCTCCCACAAGGATCCCTTGATGTGCTTCCCCAAACTACTATCCTTTTTTCAGTAAACAAAACCTGTGCAAAAGCGCAGGGGAGGGCTTTTGTCTCAGGGAGAAGCAGCCCATGCCCCCGCTGCTTTCGCTTCTTGGGGGACATGGTGGCTTTCTCCCCCCCAGACGACAAGCCCCTCGGGGATGGTGGTATCTTCTACTGTCCATGGCTTTCCAGCACCCCACAACACGGGGGGGGTCGGGACGGCAGCACGAGGGAGGCAGCTCTCCCGTGTGCTACCCGCTCACCCAAGTTGCAGAATTAATTTGTACAGCGGTCGCGGGGTTTTCTTTTCGACTACCTGTGCTGCGGCTGACGGTGAGCCGTTTTTTCCAGTGTGAAATTAATTTCCAGGTCCATTTCACACAGAATTTTAAGGCTAACATTAGGATCACGCTGTTTGTTTAGGAATTTATGAGTGAAGGAGGCTGGAGAGGAATCTGAGCAAAGTTAAGGGATTGCTTGCACTTTCTGTAGAAGAAAAGCGCTGAAAGAGCAGCTGGTTTCTTTTTTTTCTTTTGGAAATCTAGAAGTACTACCTTTCAAATCGCATCTTTGTAAGGTGGTAGTCCATACGGAGGGTAAAGCAAACACGTTTAAAGAGGGTGGGAAGGGCAGGAGATGGGCACGCACCTGTAGCACGTGCCCAATTCACGCGGCGTCCTTCCTCGGGGATCTGCCGGCTCGCGTTCGGAGGCAGGTCCAGCCGAGCTACCCCTGGACTGAGCAGCCCCAGCTGGGCCAGGGCAACAGGGACTGGATAGCCAGAGCTGCAGCACGGTGATGACACGGAGCCAGAAGGGTCGAGGTGTGAGCTCCAAAAAGCCTTGCAGGACCACCCCAAAGAGAGCTGGCTGGAGCCCTGAAGCTCTGCCCTTTGCAGACCCCGAAGCAGCCCGTTTGCAAAGTGCATCGTCTCCCTTCGTAGCCCAAGCTGTGCTCATGGAAGCGGGCAGGACATGTCCCCTGCTATGGACACTGAGAGCACTCAGTGGCCTCCGGATGGCCTTGTTATAGCCAGAAGGGGTTAATGAGGATCAAAAAAAAAAAAAACCAAACCGAACAACAAAAGCCACCTCCTTCATACCAACTCTCCGAGCAGCTGGGGGTGCTTTCTACTGGCTTCTGAAACAGCCCTCGGTGTAATTTCCTACTGACAGGGAACGTTAGTAAATTCAGAGAGCAGCGACCGGCCGTTTGGCGATGCTTGCGACAGGCAGTCACGGGGCGGGGGGGGACCAGGACACACAGCTTGGGAGCCGGGTTCTTTGCTCCCCGGGGGATGACTACCCTGCGTCGCTTCATGCCACGCACCAAAAGCATCTTTCTCTTAGCTTCGAGCCCTACCTTACCAGGCAGTTTATTTTTTTTTTTTTTTATCGGTTGTTTTGTTTTTTTTTCCCCTCCCCTCATTTTTTTCTGTCCTCCTCAGCAGAGGCAGAGTAAGAGGTGCCATCTACAGGCCCAGCACCCACACGACAGCCCTCAGGATCTCCCGTCGCAGGTCACCATACCCCTTGCTGTGTCAAAACCTGGAGGGCACCCACGCTGCTCGCCCAGCCACCCGGCCTCCAGCCCCACGGGCTTCTACCTGAGCTGCTCAGGCCCACGTCGTGCTCCTCTCCTGCCTTGCTCTGCTCTTCCAGTTGCCTCCCATTTGATCCATTTTGGCTGGGTTCACAGGCCTGTAATTTAAGGAGGTAAGCCAGGACAACCAGAAACGGTAGGAAGAAGTACAAGTAACACCTAATAAATTCCTCTCTGTGTGACTACAGGATAGCGAGGGGTGACTCCTGACCGGCTGGAGCGAGGGGGCGTGCAAGGGAACACCGGCTCGGCGTGGAGGTACTTGCACTTTGGCTGCAGAGAGCTGTTGCTGCTGTTTAAGGTCTAAAAATGAGGCTAGCAGGGCTCTGAGGTGATGCATTTAAAATGGGAGCCACGTCCTACAGATGAAGATCCAATGGGCCAACCCCACGCTGCTGGCGAAGCTCCCACGGTTGCCCCCCCCCGGAGAGGTGCAGGAGAGCCCTACCCACCTCGCCAAGGCGAGGGCTCGCCAGGGCGGCAGAAAAAAGGCGACGCCGAAGAGCACAGCTAACACCAGGCACGCGCGCTGGCTCCTCGTACGCAGCCGCAAGCCTGGCGCTTGCTCCAGCGTTAAAGGCCCTTCTCAAACCCCAGCCTTCTGCTTCATATTAAAAGCATTTGTCAAAGCAGGCGCGCTCCATCCTGCGCTGTTGGGTACCCGAAGCTGTGCAGTGCAGAGCGAGGCAGGGTTACAAAACCTGGAATCGAAGCTGAGCTGCAGGGCGGGGGGGGGGTGGTGGTGTGTGAGGTGTGTGTGCGCACCCCATCCATCAGCAGCAGGGATGGCGGAGGCAGCAGACCCGCCGGCTCGCTCAGCTTTGCCCAGCCTGCTACGGGCGTGCTGGAATTCGTGCTCAGCCAGCCCCAGATACTCTACCCGTTCCCCCCCACCATAGCGTGATAAATTAGGAGGAAAACTTTCTCAGCTCAGTTTGTTCTCACAGTGCCATCCAGCAGAGCACAAGCCTGTCTAATCAGAAGCTACAGTCCTTCACCATCTGTTTAGAGCCTAATTACAAATGCAGAAAAATAATGTGCTTTACAATTGCACCAGTAAATGCTGTAAATGATTTAAATGCATGCATATGTTCCCTGCAGAATTCAGCATGCATCTGCGACTTCTTCTTCTCACATTAGGCACACAAATCAAGGGAAAAAATACCCAGATCTGATGAACAGCATGTCCCTAGGATGGTGATTTTTATCCCTTTTTTTCCTCCTGCTGGAATGGCAAACAGGGCTTTTTTGTAACAATTCATTCAACGGCATTTTCTTCGCTTCCATTTTAAAAACTGTTTATCACCGTCGTGTAAATATAGTACAAATTACTCCATAAAACATGTAAAAGGAGAACAGCAGCCTGGCAAGCCTGCAGCTGGCTGGCGAGGTTTCAAAGCCGAGGTTGGTTTTTTTTTTCCCCTTTGGGGCACCCGCAGAGGGGCAGGAGCAGCTCGGCTTGTCTGCTGGGGACCGTGGCCCTCCCCGAGCCCCCACCAAAGAAGACGACCACCGGCATTTCGAGCCCTTGGCTTGCACACCCCTTTTCAGGAGGATGCTCGCCACAAAGCCACAGAGCTTGGCAAACTTCACCCCCGTGCCCGCAAGCGCGTGGCGAAGGGGAAAAAGGGCCAAGAGCTGAAAAAGCTTGAAAATACCTTTCCAGCGGCTGCAGGGCGGGGTGGGGGGAGGCGGCAGCGTTTTGGAGGGGCAGGGGTCAGAGAGCATCACCTCGTCTGTGGCGGGGTGACGGCTCTCCGCACGCTGCCCGAGCAGCCGTGCGGAACAGGGCGCTGCCCGGGGACCCCGCTGCCCATACAAATGAAGCTGCTGCAGGGCGGTAATTAAGAACGAGGTCACGCATGCTGGCCCCTGGCTGGCCACGGGGACCGTCAGAGCTCGTTAGGAGCTTCGTCGGGATGCCGGGGACAGGCACGGGTGCAGACGTGCAGGGATGCTCTGCGCTGCCGGGGCGGACGCCCTGCCAGGTACCGTGTACCACCACCCTAGCGGCCCTCGCTCCCGCAGTTGAGCCACCAAAGGCAGTCCCATTTCGGCTGTCTGGGCTTTTGACCCGCAGTGCATCCCGGCAAAACACTGAAAGGATGAGTCCTGCCCCAAAACACGTACAATGGAGCAGCCGAGAGGCAGCAGAGCTTCTCTTTGGTCACTACTAGGGCGATGCTGAAGGGTAACAAGGTTGTTTCGAAGATGCTTCCACCTCCCAAAGGGTTATAGTGCTGTGCCAAAGCCTCTATAATGCAAAGGCTGGTCTCACAGATGGAGAGGCGGCAGCATTTCTACCCTGTGGGGCACTCCACCGAGTGGGGACAGGCTAGACGAGGCTTTGGAGATCAGAAAGAGGGACAGTCACTTGCAACTAATGGGAGAGGAGTACCCGTAACAAAAGTTTCCTTTCCTCCTAGAGTGCATTTTTTTTTGCCTTAAAGCCCCAAATACCGACACGTAAATGCTCCAGCTCTGAAGCAGGGAGGAGGAGCTGGCACCACTAAGCTGAGAGAGAGAGAGGACAGAAAAAAAAAAAGGATGGGCATAGGCTCCGTTAGTCTCCTTTGAGCAGAAGCTGCAACAGATGCGTCTCCTCCACTTTCTGCCCTTTCATCCAACTCCCTCCCGCTCCCCGCGCCCTCCCGTCTTGCTGCTGTTGCTTTGCCAGTTCCCAGCTTTCATTTCCCCTTGGCCAGTTGGATTTAACACCAAAGGCCGTTGGAGAAGGCAGCGTGGGGCAGGCGCAGCATCCCGACCACGCCAGGCTGCCAGCCCTCTGCAGAGCTGGGGGGGGTCTCCATCCTCCGGGTTGTTCTGCCAGCGATGCTGGCCCTGAGCAAAGAGTGGCTCTGCCACTTGGCACCACGCAGGGATTCATGCCCGTCTTTGATTTAGTTTTACTCTGTAGGCCCACCCTCGTGAATTTTGCAAGCGCCCGCATCGCTCATTTGACGCCCACTGGTGAGACGAGGCCAAGCCCTGCAGAGAGCACATGGTCCTTCCCCCGCCGGCCAGCTCACAACCCGCTTTCCTCGGCTGGAAGATGATGAAAATGTCTACAACCCTGCTAAGTCTGTCTTAAGCAGCTGAGGGGATGGTGTTAGTTAAAAGAAAGAGAGAAAACCTGGCAACGCCATTTCGGACAGGCGAAGAAGACCCATGGACCCAGCTCAGCTCCCAGCCCTGCCCATACCCGAGGTCTTCCTCTGGACCTCAGGTGTCCCAGGTTCAAAGACAGACCTGGGGAGCAACTGCCTCTTGTAAAGCTCTTCGGGACCTAGAAGAAAAGTGTAACCTCCTGGCTAAATACCATGAAGAAGGGTTTTGATTGCTGCAGTATTTCTGCTGGCCGTCCCACCTCGATGCTGGTGTAGAGCAGGGAACACGCGTCATTCCTGAACTGGAAATGGGGGTTGATGGCTGCATTCCTTATCAAAGAGAACTTACTTAAAACCATCACAAAATAAACTGCGGTTGCATCTCGACTAACTCGTCCGAGATACAAGATCCTTCGTTCTGCCTTGCAACCACCGTTTCCCTCGTCATTCTGCTTTTTCTTACCTTGAGCTCTTCGATATGGCCTACGCAGGGCATCAGATGTGACTTCGCCCAGGCAGTATACGCCAGTAATTACTTCCCTGCCGCTATATGCCATACCCTATAAATTACCCGTCCCCTTTTGCAGGGAGATCACCCACACGCTCATGGCTCAGGCTGCCTGTCAGCATCCATCCCCTTACTGCCGCACTCCCACCAGCAGTCCCTGCTTTATCCCCAGACCCGATTCTTGCCCAGTTTGAACCTGTATTGATTTTTCCACTCATTTCTCTAACTTCCCTTAGCTGAATACCATCAAAGACAATGGATAATTTCCCTTTTTGCTTGCTTCCCCCTGCAGATGCACTAAGTATGCTCTCCACACATACCTGCAGGTCATTTGGAGATACTAAATTAGAATAACCGGGCTTTCAAAGCAATTTTTTCGGGGTTCCTTCACCCGGCCCTTGTCAGCGATTTCTCCAAGTTTACAATCCAAGCTGGGAGAGAAGGATGACCGGAAGGAAGAATGCACGCTAAAACTGCATGCCTCAGCACGCCTCCAAGAGAAATCATTCCAGACACCAGCAGTTGCACAGTATCAAGAATTAACTTTATTAGCAACAGTACCGGACAGTTAAGTTCCGTCTCAAGACGTATTTGGTCCGTAACATGAGGGAGAGGATCAGCAAGAGGCGCAAAGCAGTCAGGAAACAAACAGAATCTCGTCTTACCTGGGACCGGGGGAAAACGTACGAGTTGCAGACGCTCTCAAGTGGGAAGGACCGAAGGCCACAAAGGGACGTTTCGGTTGCCAGCACGAGGTTGGCTCGGGCTTTTCAGCCACGACTGACTACCGCGTTACTCCAAGCAATGCTCCAGCGCCCACGGAGGCGATGGGAGCGCTCACCCCCACGAGCAGCACCCAGCCAGCATTGCGACCCTCAGCCCTTGGGCTGCCCTTCAAGCCGAGGTGGACCTTCACCGGGGTCAACGCTGGCCAAAGCGGCCCCTGGCCAAGCGTCAGGGGCTAAAGGGCTGCAAACCTACTGAAGCGACAGGATGAAGAGCCCGCACGTGCAAAGTCGCGTGCCGTAAAGCTGCTCCTCGGCACCACACGCCCTGTAAATTTTCCACTCATGTCTGGATTTTATGTTTAAATAAAAATCAGCCGTAAAGCAAAACTGTGTGCGTCCTGCCAACAAGCCCAAACTAAACACTGGCAAGGATTTATATAAAAAAACCCCAACAACCACCACCAAGCCTACATGTCACCCCGTGGCAATAACCACCGTCGATCCTGCTGTTCTCCCAGCAAAGCCAGGGCGGCCACGGGTGGAAAGGCACCAGCCCCGCATCCTCCCTCTCGCTAACCACCACATCCAGCCCAGCAAGGAGACGGCCCGGCAACCCAGCCCAGCAGCTTCACCGCTACTCAGTCAAGCAGGAGATGCTGAGACAGCATCCCACTAATAGAACACTGGCTAATCACCCGGCCTTAAAGGAAGTATTTTCCATAGATAGCGTCCCTGAGGCATCGGCCGCAATGCCAGGTTATGCCATTACAACCTTGCTTACCAGTTCGCCTCTCCTACGCCATACACCCACCCAGTCTGAGAAAATAGATACAATAATTGTGTTTGGTCCAGGCTGCATTTGCAAATTTAAGTGACTTTAAAAGCCAGTCCTCTTTGGGTGGGCTGTATTTTTGGGTGTCACAGTAGCTCACCCCTCTGAAAACATCTGGAGACCATATGCTGCCTGTCTACGTAAATTAATCAGCTTTCTGCTGCGAACATCACATCAGAGCCTCTGCAGTACCTCTCCCTGGCTTTTAGAGATCTTTCTCAATGCAGACTAAAGGCACTTTAAAAACCGCTTAGTTAGGACCACTTAGCATTTCGCCTTCCTTGGGGTTCAGCTGCAGACAAGTAAGTTGGTGTCCACAACCGTCACACCGCGGTCACAGCAGGAGAAATGGTCTCAGGCTGGCCGTGACACACAGCCCCAGCACTAGTGGAACCGTGGTGGGAGGTGGCTGAGCCCTCGGTTCAATCTTATCTGGAAAAACTAAAGCAAGCAGAAGTTCAAGTGGAGAGGTTTCCCTTATATATGCTTTTTTGTGGCATGAATGTACGAAATCCCCCGGAAATGGTGCCCTGCTCCCTGGGGCAGCTGCTATCCGCTCCCGAAACTTGCTTGAAGGTGCTCCAGGACTCAGATCCCCTTTAGCTTAACACCAGCATCACAGCTTGATGAAGGGGGATCCCCGCCGCGGCCGCCAAAACACTGCAGGGCTAAACTCAGAACAATTAGGCAGCAAAACCCAAGGTGCCATCAAAAGCCCCCCATCTCAGCGTAAAACCACCCTTGCCCACTGGTACTGGGGTGAGGGACAGGTTTCCCTGTGCCCCTGGTGCTTCCCCGAGCTCCCTGGGGAGCACGAGGCTTTTTTGGTCCATTGGCTTTGGTTGAGCCGGGGAGTGACAAATGTCCAAGGGGACCTCCCAAGCACAGGGAACATCCCTTCCCAGAAGGAGGACTTTCCCCCTGGATGCAACCCTCCCACCTCAAGACAGGCAGCCTGCCCCAAAACTGTGGCGTGCCTGGCTTTTTGGAGAAAAAACAACCTAAATACCCGACAGCAGCACTGCAAACCGAGGGCATCCGCCCGCCGGCTGCTCCTCTACACAAGGTGGACAACGAGAACGGAGCAGGCAGACCCCACAGCCAGCCCCAGCATGAGGTAAAACGTCATCACCACCCCCGCCGCCTCGGCCAGCTCTTTCGGCACGATCTTGGGACCATAGATGATGACCAGCGTCCCCAGGTAGCCGTTGCTCAGCCCCAGCAGCACTGTGAAGACCACCGGGTAGACATCTTGGTGGAAGACCACCATCTGGATGCGAGCCCGGGGTTGGTAGTTGCTGAGGATGAAGAGAGGGAGGAAGATGGTCCTGAGGAGGACGAGGGCGGGCAGCAGCTTGCTTTTGGGGCCGGGCACCTGGATCCAGGCGGTGATCTGCCTCCCGCACCAGTCGGCAAAGTTGTACAGGAGGAAACTGGTGAGCGGTGCAAAGTACTTGGTGCTCCATGGGCTTCCTGAGGACTTGCTGACCGACTCGATGTTGGAGGAGAGAGAAGGGAAGATGATGATGGAGATGAAGAAGACGTAGAAGAGGCAGAAGCCGAGGAGGGCGGTCTTCTGCAGAATGGGGCGGAGCGGGGGGATGCTAGCGCTTTTTGCAAGGAAGGAGGTATTTGCGGTGCCTCCTTGCTCTGCCTCGTCTTCCGTGGAGCTGTCGGGTGGCACGGTGGCCAGAGACGGGCTCTCCTTCTGGCTGCTCATGTAATACCTGGAAAATGGGAAGGAAGGAGATTATTAGCCAAGCGTGTGGGAGGAAACAAACTGAGGTCTGGAGAGAGAGCAGGAGAGAAGCTGGTGACGCAGGGATGTCTGCTGGACCCAGCGAAGGCAGTTGCAGCGATCCCATCGCACCTCCAGCTCCCGCCTCGTACGGAGAAGTGACCCTCAGGGACCCACCACCCCCTCTTCGCCACCGCGGGGATCCCTTTACACCCTCAGTCGTTCACAAGGGGGACCTACTGCTTGCGGGTATTTGTGGGGCCAGGTGGTTTCGGGGGTTGCAAGCACCAACAAGACCAAGGGGTCACGCACATCAGTGCGTGACGTTGCAGATACAGACACCCTCCTGGGACCCACCTGGCTGGCTGCTTCCAGATTACACTCTCTGCTGACTTCATGCATTTCGGAAGCCCCAGAGTCAGCACCCCTCTCCCCCCCCGGGGAGGCTTGCCAGAAACCCAGCATGTGCTGGGGCGGGTGCCCAGTTTCACTCTGTGGTTTCGGTCAGATGGGGAAGCGTGGCTGGCCGCGGCACAGTGCCGGAGCCGGAGAGCGCAGGGTGCGGGGTGGGATGCCGGGGGCGGGGGAGCAGGGACCGGCACAGCAAGCGTCTCATGGGTCCCCCCCCAGCAACCCCGCTCGCCATCGACAGTAGCAAACCCTCCCAACCCACGCTCGTGGGATGCCCGTGGCAGGCTGGTGCACGCACCTGGAGTACTCCAGCCTGGGAAGGAGGAGGTAGACCATGACACAGATGACGATGAAGATGTCGGCGGTGAGGAAGTAGGCCAGGGCGCTGTCCGTAACGTCGGCCGCTGCCGCCAGGTCTATCACGGAGGCAACGGCGCTGATCGTGCCGCCCATGGCCTGACCTGTGCCGGGGACCAGAGAGCCGGAGCTCAGCGCCTGGGGCCGAGCCAGCCTGACCGAGATGGGCACAGGTGAGGGACATGGAGGTGGCAGAGAGCCACCCACAGCACTTCCAGTGAGGAGGACTCTGATGCAAAGGGGGAACCCAGAAACCACAGCATCCTCTTACTAACACCTCCTGGCGTGCACAAACCCCCGAGGGGAAGCAGCTCACCCCCACTGCCCCACACGCTGCTCCCCAAACCTAGCTCAGGGTGCAGCTTCACACACTCCCTCATCTCCATTTCCACGCCTCGCTGCAACACAGCTATTTGTGGAGCTGCATCACAGCCCGGGTCCCATCCTGCATCCCCTTCCAACACAGCCGCAGCACGGCACAAGGGTCAGGATGGGACCCGGCCTGCTGGGCTTGCATGTGCCGAGTCTTGCACAGAAGGTCCAAACCCTGCCCGAAGCCTAAACCTGGCTTTCCATCGGCACACATACAACCACCTCTCTTCTGCACTCCCCCAGACAGGAACTCCAGCCAGCAGCAACAGGTATGCCGTCTCGGGGATGCGGCGATTTCCCCCACGGGGCTAAATTCATTAAAACACCCCTGTCTCGGCCCTGGGAAAAAACTTCTACATCTTGATTTTTTCCCCTTCCCCTCTCGGTTTGCCAGCCATTCCACAGCACGTTTATAACGCTGTTAACCTCCAGGGAGCTCATCCCTCACGGCTCCCGACGTGCCCCCTCATCACTCACGGAAACGCATGGAAATGCTGAACAGAAAGGAGGAGACAATGCAAAGTTGAAGATTCCTCCGGCTGCAAACAGAGGAGCTGAGGGACACGTCTCCTTTCCCCCTTCCCCCTGCGCAGAACAAACAACCGGGTCAAGCCGTCACGCTGGCTGGAGCTGCTCTGCAGGGTGTTCGCCCCCCCGGACAGGGGCGGCGAAGGACCGCCGCGCTCTCGTTTCTGCTGAGCCGTCAGCACTTTGCTTTATGGATATTTACAGAAACAAAAGCACTGGCTCATGTGACCGAGCATGTTTCTCCTTCAGCAACTTCCCTTTATCTTTAAGGCAAAGTTAAAGTTTCTAAAACAAATGCCATGTGACAAAACGCCAGAGGCAGGAGGGAAAGAAAACCAACCACAGAAAACCCAAGAGCACGATCCCACCGGGACAGAAGGGCCGGAGGACACCAACCCGAGATCAGCGCCTGCAAGTTCTTCATGGGGAAGCAGCTGCTCACGCCGAAGATGCTGCTGGTGAAGATGGTCGAGGCGCTGCTGATGATGACCACGCAGCCGATGGTGAGGGCAAAGAAGCAGGTGGTCCAGGCAGAAGTGTCGACCTTCACCAGCACCGTGATCACCAGAAAGACGGCCAGCATGACGAAGAGGGAGGACAGGATCCGGACGCTGGCGGGCACCCTGGGGACAAGGGGAAGGAGAGACTCCTGCGTTTAAAACTCTAACGTGAAGGCACGATGCAGAGGACACCAGCTCCTCTGCTGTGAGAAGGATCAAAGAAAATAAAGGTGGGGGGAGATGAGGAATAAAAAGTAACGATTTTTCTCAGAAGCCTTTAGGTGTTAACTCTGCAATTTCCACTTTTGCCGTCAGCAGGACTAAGTTCATAAGCCCAACTGAGCTGTAAATACCCATTTCTCCCAGAAATCAGGAGCTATCCCCACCGTTGGAGCAACGTACAGCAGCAGCGATGAAGCCTGCCTGAGAAACACAGCAGGCTGGGTGAAAGCAACCCCAGGCGCGTCACCACAAGGTAATTAGTTGTTTGAGCGCAGACGTTGCTTATTACCCAGCCAGGAGACTGGATGGGCTGGCCTGGGGGCAGGATGGAGGGGACGAGGGAGAGCGGCAGGGAGCTGGACCGGCAGCTGGGATCTAGAGATTAAGCACACAAACACGTTCCTCTTTGCCCGCAAACATGCAGGAGTTTGATCTGGGATAAGGAACGGTACAAATGAGGGGAGGCGGCTATTTTAGATGTAAGTCAAACTTGCAACAAGGCACAGACAGTCCATTTCTTAACCCGGTTCAGCGGCTGGTAGGACTAGAGCAAGGCGTTACCGCTGCCTGGATGAGCCCAGCTCTCGTCAGCCCGTCCCCTGGTGACAACGATGGCGTTTTTAAGAGGAAAGACCATTTGCCAAGGCAATTAACCAAAGAATTTATTAGGAATTTATTTACAGCGGTGCGACTCAAGCCAACTCCAGGCATGGGTGCTGCTGGCGGGCAGGAGGGTGCTTCACCCCGCTTCATCTCGGCCAGCTGCAATTTAGGCAGGGGCAGACAAAGGGATTTTGGCTGCACAAGGAGGCTCCGTGCGCCCCGTGGCTTCCCCCCAAGGGAAGGGGAGGCTGAGCTGGGAGTCACGGCTGAAGCTGAAGAAAGGCAGGAGCGACGCAGACGAAGCTGGGGAGAGCCACAGCCAACAGACCCGGGAACGGAGCGGCACTTACCTGTTGACGAGCAAGAAGTTTCCAATCAGGCACAGCACCGAGGGCACGGTCGAGGCAATGGAGATGTAACTCTCAAAAAAGTCCTGCCAGGAATAGGAAAAAAAAACCCAACCCCAAATAAAAAAAAAAGTCACAAAAAAAGATCGCGGGGGAGCAACACATGAATTTCAGGCCGATACAGCACGCGTGGCGAGTTACGATGTAGGTGTCCACCTTGCTGTTGCATTGTAGCACGTGTTGCAAAGCTGCTCGGGACAACAGGCAGTGGGAAAGGGCCCCGGGGCTTTTTTTGGTCCTGCAGCAGCCCTGGGATATTTCAGGAAATTAGGGACACAACACATTCAGCAGCAAAAATGGTGAAGGAAATACCTGCCTTACTGCTGCACTGGCCCCCTGGGGCAGCACCCGAAATAAGGAGGTCTGAATTTCTCCTGCTAGCTCCAGCATCCTGGAAAAAAAACTCTGAACATTTTATCCTACTTGAGCTCTGTGAGAGCCAGTTTTTATAAATCAGGACGCAAAAGCACTAATATTATTAGCTAACTGCCTCGAAAGCCCGCGATGGCTAGCAAACCTGTGTATCCCTCTCCACGCGGAGCAACCGGGACACCGTGCCCGAGAACACGCTCGAGCGAAAGCAGCCCGAGTGGGGACACAGGGACATTATTTTCCCTCCCGGTTTCCCCCTCTGCGTGCACGAAACTCACTGAGAAACTATATTGAGACTCAACACACGTCTGCTCCGGGGACTCGTATATCATCCCAGCAAGTCGGCTGCAGCATCAGTCAATATTGACCGGCCCACCTCGCAGAGAGGTCAGGCTGGGCACGCAGAAAGCAATAACCACAGCAGAGAGAGAGATTTCTTTGCCAAGACTGCAACCAAACACTTACGTTTTCAATCCATTTTATGTATTATGCTGTTAGAGCATGTCTGCTCCATCTTCTCCCCTCGAGGTGCTTAATCCCTTGTCTTTCCTGTGGGAATCTCAGCCAGCAGACAGGACGATGCTCGCAAAGAGGATGACCCACATATCCACCCCCATCGTGATGGGCTTTTATTTTCTGCAGTTACCTAGCTACAGAGACGGGGCCACATTGCGTCCGAGCACGAGAAAGCACTTGGTACGTTTTCTCTGCGCGATACTACTTTTTTTTTTTTTTCCCCCAGCTTTGCATCATAGTCTTTCAATCAGTTTACAAGCACGTTCATTTATTCTTCCCTATCAGGAGCTTTACTATAAGCGAAGGCAAATCTAATAATCGCTCCCAGAGGGTCCGTATAGATGGAGACACGAATGCCTGCAGTTACGCCATCGGCTTGGCGAAGCGGGAGGCTCAAAGCTCTACGGCCGTATGATGAATTATAAGAGAAAAGCCAAAGCAAAATGCAAAGTTGGCTGCTAAAACTAAGACTTATTTACCAACCTACTGAAAACAAACCCCCAAACCAGCCTGGGGATATTTAATATACTTTCAAGTTAATTTTCTTCTTCTTTCAGGGAGGAAAAAAGACTTTATACCGCTTTCCACCAAGCAGGAGCGTACTTGAAGTAATCTAGCAGAGATGGTGCGTTTCGAGCACCCCGGGGAAACATCCATTCATCCCCAGCAAACGTGCTCACACCGGCGGTGGGAAGGAATTGGGGAAGCATTTGAGAAACTGAGGAACCTGCACCGCACTGGGAAATTTTACCTTGCCTTACCCACGGCCAAACCCTGCTGGAAAAGAAAAGCCAAGTAGAAGGCTTTCAATTGCTGTCGCTTCTGTAAAGAAGGAAAGCCCTCACACCACATTTTTAATGCGGCAGCAGAACGGCAGGTGGCAAATTTAATCCATGCCCAGATCAAGGGAAAATATTAGGCTCCATACTCATCTCACTTCTTCGCTCCTGCTCGTTAGGTGTTAATCCAGCTCAGATGGTAACTCTTCTCCCGACGTGGGTATTCCCACCCATCAAAGACATGCTTTCAGACCAAATTTTTGGCCATACAGGTCATACCTAGTACTTCTCCCTTTCTGCTGAGCCCTCCCTGACCGACCGGCTCATCTCCTCCGGGCATTCCTTGCTCACAAGGGCCGAGCTCCCCATCGCCGACACGGTTTTAGAGGAGAAACGCAAACGCTGAAAGACTGTCACCCCTTTCCTGGCTCATAATAAATAATAATCCCCAAAGCAAACCTGACATCTTCCTCCCACCTCCACCTCTCGCGGGGAAGGCGTCATCCCTCGGCCACGGAGCCGAGGCACACAGTGGAGGTGTTTGACCCTATATTAACTACAGCACCTTCAAACACGCTGCCACGATGCACGCCGTGCACTCGGTACCTTAAAAAACCCCAAAACAAAACCCCAAACAAGAACAAAGCATCGCGGTGGCAAATTAGTCACCGGCGTCGGTCGGCGTTGCCAAGATGCTTTTGCAAAGTAGTTTTTATTCTGGTCCAGCCCGGACTCAGCAGCTGGGCTCCTGCCGGGCTGGAAAAGCAATCCAGGTCCACCGTGGCGGCTGAAGGCACCGGAGCGTTACCTGGAGCACAGGGCATGAAATTAGCAGCACCGAGCAGGCTGGAGCATCTTTCCGGAGTCGAGCTCTGTCTGCAGGTAAGCCCTCCTGCCGCAGCACCGTGGCTCGCCATCTCAGGGCAGAAACGGGGCCGACTGGTTTAATTTTTGACCAGGCTTGACCGCCGCGGAAAAGCCAGGTTGCTTTTCACCGGAGGAAGTAAAAGGCATCGCGCCACGGCCATACAGAAAGAGGAGAAACATCTTTTGAACAGGGTAAAGGCTGATCCGACCAGGAATATATAGCTGTGCGAGAGCTTTTAGGAAGAAGACACCCAGTGATACTTACTCTACTTGAAAACAGTTTTCTCAAGAATTGGCTTGGAGAAGTGTGACGCAAAAGCCACGAGGAGTGGGTGGGATGCAGGGAATGGGGGAGGACATCACGCCACGTGGTGACGGATCACCCTTTGCCCCCTCTTTGAGCATCCCTGCTAGCAAAGGGGCAGCCTGTTTGCCATCTTCGGGCACCACGGGGGCTTGGTCTCCGTCAGTTTAATCCACCCAGTATCTCGATTTTCTCCAGCACACCGGTACTTCAGCATCCTGGTACAAGCACCGTCAGTGACACTCTGCTTCCTCCCCATCAAAAACGCAGCCGGCTTAACAACCATTAAAATTAAAACAGCTGTGGATGCTGTACTGGTGTGAGAAGTCATAGAGAAAACGTGGGCGTCGCACCTGGCTCTGTGTTTATATAAAAATAAAATGTGCCCAAACCACTTGAACAAGCTCGGCAACGGAAGGAGGGCAGGACGCAGCCTCGTCACACCAACACTTTTTCCAGCCACGAAGAAATGGCATCGCTTTGTCAGGGGGGCACAGGGAAATAATCTTGCTGTGGCAGGAGGGCAAGAGAAGGTGGCTTTTTTTAGGGAGAAAAAGAGAGGCCACCAAGCCAAGGCCGGCTCATCAATCGCCCCGTGACAAACTCCTCGTCCCATATGCCAAAAGCCAGATGTTTATCGCTGCAAGGAGATACTCTGGTCACGCCTGCCAGATCTTGAAGGAGAAGCAGTAAAGCATCTGGCGGGGCAGGGGGGAGCTTGAGGCTATCACAAGCCACGTGCTCCAGAGCTGGTGCTCCTGCAAAACCCCGCCGCCGCCTCCGAATGACGTGCTGCGCCAGCCAGTGCAAGGGAGAAAATGCCTAAAACGCGTTCGATGCCTCACCGTGGGGCCAGAAGCTCGGAGCCATTTATCTCCCAGCCCGGAGAGCGCTGCAGCCCAAGCCCAGCTGGAAAAGCACAGGGCCCCGCAGGGCTCGGGGGCTCACCAAGCACGAAGGACAAAAAGCACAAAGGGACTTTTAACTTGCACAGTAGAAGTTGTCCTGTGAAAGGCAGCCTTGCTTATGGGGCAGATTAAGCCCAATTTTTTAAACGCACCTTAAACCTTAGCACTTCAAATAGAGGTAAGAGATCAGGAAGTGCTACGCCTTTTAGTTTTAACCATCTTTCTGGCAACTGTTGGTGCTCCCCAAATAAACCTCTACCCCTGGTTTGCGGCAGGCAAAACCGCAGAGGACATTCACTCACCTTCTGGGGAAGCGGAGGGGAAAAAGAGCAAGTTAGGAAGGAAACCAGTTATTTTTTCTGCCTTGAAAGCAGCACACTCACCCGCAGATCTGACGCCGCTGCCTGTCCTGCCTGATCCGAGCAGTTTTGCAGCTTGTACCTCCAGTAGTGCTTTGCTGTGATGAAAAAATTCCAGGGCAGCAGGGACCCGATGCCCAGGAGGAAAAAAATAATGTAGGCCCCATGTAAGCGGTCACTCGGCTTTTGCCTGCTGTATCTGTTCGCCGTGGGCTCCTTGATCAGAGGGTCCTCGTCTGGGGGAAAGCTGCTGGCTGCCGGGTGCATAGCGCTGGCACGCTGCAAAAAACAACCACCAAAAAAAAGATATTATCGCAGGAGGGTTGCAAACTGCTGCTCGCAAGCTGCTGTGCGTGGCTCCCTCCTCCTTTGGCTCGCCATCGCCCAGCAAACGCCGGATGAGTGAGCTGAACTGGCTCAGCACGACGACGGCGGGATCCCCGAACGGCGCGGCAGAGGGGACGGCGACATGGCGGGGACGGGCCCCGCCGCAGCAGCACCCACGTTTCCGTCCATAATTAATAATTAACCCGTCCCCTCGGCCTCGCAAAAGCAGGAAACCTCAGCTCATACAAGGCTCCAAAAAAAAATTAACAGCTCGTAAACTAACAACGCCGTCAGGCTTGGCAGAGCAACCTGCAAACTCGCATAAGGCCATCGGGCTTTCTAAAACGACTTGTAAACTTAACGCAGCCCCGCCAGGCTTTGCAGACCGGCCCGTAAACTAATACCACATCATCGAGGCTTTGTGAAACGACTCAGAAGCTAGCACAACATCGCCGGGCTTTGGCAAACGACTCGCAGACGAATGCAGCGCCAGCAGGCTTTGCAAGGCCAGCGTACAGCACCGCGGCGGCCCCGCGGCTTGCGCAACGCCTCCCGGACGCCCGCGGCACCGCCGGGCGTTGCAACGCGCCTTCCCAACTCCCGGCGGAAGGGCCGAGCCCAGCGCAGCCTTCGGGGGCGGGCGAGAGGGGAATGCCGGCAAGCAGGGATTGTGCAAAAAGCCTTCCGTTTCAGCAGCAGCAGGAGGAGGAGGAGGAGGAGGAGGAGGAGGAGGAGGAAGCGTCGCATCCCTCCCTCCAGCCCC
>JAVKLA010000093.1:3901364-3961589 GCA_034782735.1 Sagittarius serpentarius
CCCCCCCCCCCCTTTTTAAAAAAAAAAAAAAAAAAAAAACAACAACAAAACCCACCCAAACAAAAACCAAACCATATTTACAGCATCCGCACGGCTGGGCCCCCTGCGGCTTTCCCTGGGAAGCGGTCTCTTAAAATCAGTGCGACTCACGGGACTGCCTTACGGGACGGCAACAACAAAAGCTGTTGCCGGGGGGGGCCTCGATTTTCGGTGGAAGCCCCCGGAGCGCGAGGGCATCACCCCCTTCTGAGGATGCGAGGGTGGGGAATGGGGAGCATCTTCCGAAGGGTGAGGGGCCCCCCACCAGAGCCGGGGCAGGAGCTCCTCCCTTACTCACTTCTTTTCCTGCAGTGCCCCATCAGGCTGAATTTCACCGTAAAGCCCTCCGTTTCCTCCAAACGCTCACCTCCCGGGCACCGTGGGACTGTGAAGGAAAAACATCATCAGGCTTCTTCCTCTCCCCGACGCTTCTTTCCCTTTCTCCTTCCCCAAAGGTGGGTTTGGCTCCTCGGCACAGGGGCGGCCACGCGGGAAAATGATAAACCGGTGGGGCCCCAGCTTTCCTGCAACCCCGCTACGATCAGACATGCTTTGCCAACTTCTTTGCGCTTGTGGTGGCAATTAGTGGAGTTTTACACCCTGTTTCCTGTTGCTGGCTCTTTGCCTTCCGCCTTCCCCCTCTCCAGTATCTAAGGTAGTTATAACCAACCTGGGTCGCTTCCTTGCTTTTTCCTCCGTTGCACATGTACCCAGCCTTCTTTCATCAAAGCGAAATAGTCTCAGTTTTTTTGCAGAAGGCTCCGAGATGGTCTAGCCTGGATTTTTTCCCCATACAACTGCCTACGGGACAAATGCAGACGGACCCAGGTACCCCACCTCCCAGCAGCACCAGCGCACGCACAGCCGGCCACCGCCCGTCTCCGGCTTCTCTGAGCCTTCAAGGAGAGCAAAAATAGCCCAAGACACATGCACGCTCTATTTCTCCCCCCCCCCGCCTTCTTCTGCGAGCAAAACAAGTAGAAGCACGCGACCAACCCACCGGCGGCGTGCTGAAATGGAAAGGCTTTTAGAAGAGCACATGGGTTTCTCTCCAGAGGTTTCTCCTTGGGATTTTCATCCGCATTGACGTGCCAGGCTGGAAAAGCACCTGAGGAGATGGCACAGCCTCTCTGAGTCGGTAACCCAGCAGCTCGGAGGGATTCGCCTGATATTTCTGGCCTGCTGCCATCTATCATGTCAAAAAACCCACTGCTGGAGAGGAGCCTCAGCTCACATCAGCACAAGGGACCGTGACAGCCGAGCAGGGGAAACAAAGCCAGTCCGCGCTTAACCGACGCCGTAATGGCCCCTTCGAGACAATATTGCCCACACTCGAGAGACCCTCCGCAACACAGACCCCCCCCACGTGGGCTCGCGGCAGATTTTAGGGCTACCCGTGATGCTCAAAGCAGGGTTCGGGCCGTTTCCCCTCCACTTCAACCCCCCGGCCCCGAGACAGGGCCAGCGCTGGTTTGAAAGCAAGGCGAGCTGTGCCGGAGCAGAGAGGCTTTCATGGTTATCCCAAAGGAGTATCGGGCATCCCACAGCACTGCCTGCCCTCGCCGCACTGGAGGTGGAACGGAGCAAAGGGCACGTAAATAATACTTAAGAGACTGAAATTTGTTAAGCGATATTTAAAGAGCAGCTACCCCCCGCCCCTCGGTACAGCTTGCTGCTGTATGGAGTGGCTCACAGTGAGTGAACTGTAAAATCCAGTGGGACTTGGCCCAAAGGAAATTTCCTAAACACACAATGGCAAAGTCAAGAGACCCTGACGTGGGCTGCTCCGGTGCTCCCGGGTGTCCTCTCTCTGTCAGAATAAATCTGTCAGCAGTTAGCGATGGCACAGCAGTCACTTTTGAACCTGTCATGGGGACTGAATTCAATATATCGACTGCAGAGAAGATTTAATTTTAAGGGGAATTAGCTAGCTGGGTGTTTCAATAGGAGAACATCAGACGAAATCAGGCACCAGTTGGTCAAAGTTATCCACAGATTTGGGCCCTTGGAAAGATGGGTTAGTGCAAAAGGTTACCAAATGAAAGCAACTCGGAAGACTGAAGTTAAAGGAGTCGAGATGCAAAGAGGAGAAAAAAAAAGGTTACCACTTCCGAGAAGGTATCTGCCTCAGCATCGTGTTTGGAGCCGGAAAGCCCGGCTGGGAGGGTCTTGCACCTTTGCGTGGCTGGGTTGTTACTGCTGCAGTGTCAGGGCAGCAATTTTCTCCCCATTTCTTTCACCGGTTGCAGAAGCCCCACGCCTGCCCAGAGCAGGGACAACGTTGCCATCTCCTGGTGGCACCTTGTCCCCATGAGCTGGGGGAGGCGAGCGGCCCAGGCAGGGGCAGCGGGACCCTCACCTCCCCCCGGGACCCTCACCTCTCCCTGCAAACCTCTCTTCTGCCTTTGGTTCCCCTGGTAGAGCCGGAGCGGGGGGACTGAAGCAGGGGAGCAGTGTGGCGGAGGTGGTCCCAAAGCGAGGGATGGGGCGAGGCGAGGGCTGGAGGACAGGGATGCCCAAGTCACGGATTGCAGCAGCTCCGGGCTCCGTTCCCCCCTCCCAAATTAGGCACCCTGGTCCTGGTCCTTGCTGGAAGGGGCATTGCTTTCGGCAGGGCTGGCAGATATCCCTTGGGGAAGGAAATGAACTGCTGGAGTTGGTGGCTTAGCCCACGAGACAGGGTTGTAGCCCTCACCTCCCCCCTTGCAATCACCCACGCGAGTCCAAAACAAATCAATCTCTACAGCTTACCTCCCTTAGGGACTCCGACAGCAACATCCTCCCGCTGCCGGCCCTGGCACGCCTGCGGCACCCGACCCAAAACCAGGTTGGAGGGATGCTCACGGGGATCCCCACGCTGCCGCCACTGCTCAAGCTGGACCCGAATCCCTGCAGATGCTAAACCCAGCAGGAACTGGTGAGTGATGAACATGAGAGGAGTGAGCAGATTGTTTCTTTTTCTTTTTTTTTTTTATTAGACTAGGAAATATAATTTATTGCATAAAAATTAATTTGTTACAATAGGAATGCTAAACTTTATTTACAGTTCTTTAGTTTACAGAATAAACAGATGCGGTTTTAGAGGATGCCACCAGGCCCATCCCCCGGACATATAAATATGGAAACAGATTGCGGAGCAAGAGACGGACACTGCCAGCATGACACAGACCGCGGGTTTGCCTTTGCCAAAACGCCTGGCCGGAGAAACCCCCAGGTTGCGGAGGGAGGCGCGGAGGGCTCCCGGGAGCTGGCACCCATGGGAGATGGGTGCAGGTGCTCAGAGGACGGGGGGTGGGGGGCAAACCCTGCCTCCCCCCTGTTCCGCTCCCGACACAGGTTCCCTGGTCTGAAAAATGGGGAGAATACCTCCCCAAACATGCACCTCGGCGGATCTAGGCAGCTGCTGCCCACGAAAAGGAAGGGGAAGATGAACGTGGACGGATGGGGATGGAGGCAGAGGCACCCGCGGGTGGGACGGACGGATGGACGGACAGACAGGTGCGCATGCCGGCGCAGTGATCCGTGAACCAGAGACAGAGAGAATGAGAGCGAGAGAGATTCAGACGCGACCCGAAAGAAGAGCATCTCATCTCACGGAGAGCACTGCGGCACTGAGAAAGGAGCCCTATAAAACGCCAGCAGCCGGTTTGCTCCATCAATTCTTTGCTTCTTTCCAAATTTGCTTTCTCCCCCCCCCGGCTCAGAGACGGGGTCCCAGAAATCAGATGCTCGAATGCAACCTAAAGGACGGATAAGAACCTTCCTACGTGACACAGGAGCTCACCCAGCAAAAGTTTTCCCACCCAGCACAAAAGAAAAAGATCCCCTCTTTCCCACAGCCTTGAAAACCCAGCAAGAAATGAACCCCGGAGACCCCGAAACACAACAGGGAGCCGCTCTACGCCTTCAATCACTGCTTCAAGAGCTGCCGAGAGGAATCATACCTGTCCCCGAGCAATACTGAAAACTTCCCCCGAGCCGCCCTGCGAAGGCGATGCTCTCGCTCGCAGCAGGGCTCCCTGAGTTTGCTCCGGTCCCCAGCACGCTGCAGGATGCTGCAGGCACCCCGCGACACCGGGCCAGGGCTTTGCAGCCAGGTCACTGCGCATCCCAGCCCCAAGCGGGACCTGCTCTCAGACCCTGCTCTTAATACTTCCACTGACGGAGGATCCACAGCCTTGCCGTGGGATCTAGTCTAATCCTGAGCTTACAATCCCCTTCCCTTTTTTTTTTTTTTTTTCCAAAACCCAGACACATTTCTAAGATACAGCACTCGCTGAGTAACTATTTCTATCTGCAGGCAATCTAAATTTTTACCTTCATTGAGACACCATGTCTTTCTGAGGAACCTCATTCCTGCCTACCCCTTGATTACTCTCCATTCATCCCACAACTTCTCCATCGTTATAAAAAGTCTATTACAGGGAAAAAAAAAAGGAGCTGCAGCGAGAGGATGGAAACCCCATCACCGCTGCCGACACCGTCCCTCAGGTGAAAATGCTCAGCCTGGCTTGCAACTTGCAGATAGCAAGGTCTCCCTCCCCGAATCCCTGCTGAAATACTGCATCAAAAAAAGCGGGCGCGAGCGCACGGACCCAGGACCGACGCGGTTTGCAAGGGGCCGCATCCTGGCCCGCCAGCCCTCTGCTCTCCCCGGACCCCTCCACAAGCCACGCGTCACCTCCCTGTGACGACCGTTCCTCACTGCAAAATCCTGGTGGGTTTAAAAACATCCCCCCCTTTGGCCTGTGGGTCAGTGGGTCGATGCAGGGCTGAACTCTTTGGTTTGTACTGAAGTTATGTAAATGAAGGCGTAGTCATCCCCCAAACGATGCCAGGGAAGAATTCATTAAAAATACCCATATCTGGACGCACTCCCCGCCCCGAACCCTAAATGCAGGGCAGCATCCCTCAGCCCTCTTTGCAGGCGGAGGGGGACCCCTCGCTCCGCTGGGCCCTGCTGCCGGGGAAAGGGGAGTTTGCAAGGAAAAAGTCTTGGGGAGGGTCTCAGCTGGCCCTGAACCAGAGGGGCGTAGAGGCACTTCACCCTACAGACTCCCTGGGGGTCCCAGGACATGTAAACACGTTTTGCTCAACTTGGATCGCACGCTTTTCCCTACAAAAGTGTGTTCATTTAAATCTCTCTCTCTGCCACCCCGACCATAGCAATCCTCTTGCTCTCACGCACAAAGGAAAGATTTATAAATCTGTCTTTTTTTTTTTCTTTTTTTTTTTTTTTTAAAAAGGACTCATCCAAAGATCTGGATAATAAATTATTTGCGTTTCCTAAGAAACTTTTTTTTTTCCTTTTTTTCTTTCTTAATTGCCTTGTTAAGCTGTCTGAAGCTTTCGACAGAAGTAAGCCGTTCGCCTAGATTGTACTCGTCTCTTCAACGCAGAAATGCTATTAAAGGAGGAAGAGGGGAACCTAAACGAAGAAGGAGAAGGAAAGCCCCCGTCCCAACTCGAGAAGCCCTAATTCCTCCCCATGCCACCAGGAGGAGGAGGAATGCTGCGTAACACTTGAATTGCTTGTAAACGCTGAGGATGGGTCTCTAAGGCTGACAGTGATGCGGGGAGGGAGGGAGGGAAAAGCGACGGCCTCGACCCTTCCTCGCTCAGCCGCTGACCGGGGATGGCTGTGCCTCCCCCCCGCCGTCAGGGAAGGGTCTCCCCCGCCCCGCCACCGCGCCCCCCCGTTTCGTCCTCCCAGCCAGCCAGCCGTGGGGAGCATCATCAGCAGTCCCCCTCCGTGGCCATGACCACCAGCATCTCGCTCTTGCCCATCTCTTCTAAGGCACTGGCCAGGGTGTTGAGATCGCCGTCGTCTTGGTGCTGGGCTTCCCATAAGTCCAGGAGCACCCCGGTGGGGCTGGCTTTGGTGGCAAAGTAGTTCAGATACCTGCGAAGGGGAAGCAGAGAGGAGGTCCAGGTTGGTGCGGTGCCCTTCGGGGGAATGGAAGGAGGCAGGACGCCGGAGCAGCAAACCTGTTTGCAACGTGAACCCTGATGGAAATGCCGTAACACAAATGCAAAAGCCCTTGAGACACAGTCTTCCCTTTTTATACTGAGCTGGCATTCATGCAAAAGCAACGCAAGCTCTGTTTTGCCGAAATTACTCTGCCTTGCTTCGGTCCTCGGGGATGGAACCCAGGCAGGAACAGCCCGAGCACGGGCCCAGATAAATAAGGGCCAGTTCGAAGCGACAAGAGACCCAGGACTGTGGCACAGATGGATGCATGGATATAGATGGGTACAGCTATGCATAGCTATATCCATATTTATGGGTGGGCCTATATAGCTGGACATAACCTAGCTGGATGCCTGCAGCAGGGAGGGAGCGCAGAGCGAAACCCCCCCTCTGCCCGGGGCACAGGAGGGGAAAGCAAAGCATGGGGAGACCCACCGGTCCATGGAAAGCTTCTGGGCGAGAAGTCTCCAGTCGTTTCCCCTGGAGTTGGGAGCATCCAGGCTGTTGCAGATCTTCTGCCGGATGGAGAGGGGGATTTTGAAGGCGTAGGGTCCCAGCTGGGTGGTGGCAGTGGCGGCGGCACCGCTGTGGTGGGAGCGGAGGGTGTCGAAGGAGCTGGCGTGCTGCCAGGGGAAGGACGAGGCGAGATGTTGCAGCACAGAGCGGCTCCCGAGCACGTCCCCTTGCTGTCCCCCCACCTCCCCACCGCTCACCTCTCCCAGCGTGACGTGGAGCTGGAAGATCTGCCCTTCCCCTTCCACCTGCCGGACGCAGATCTTGCACGTGAGCTCGGTGGAGGCCTGGCTGTACCTCTCCAGCGTGAAGGTGCAGTGCAGGGCTCGCTGGCTGCCGCTCCAGATGTGATAGAAGGGGATTTCCTGCGGACCACCAAAGCACGGGCTCAGCGAAGGCTCCAGCAGCCACCTCGGGAGATCCCACCTCCTCCAGCCACCCCACGGGGATGCGATGGGACAGAGGGACCCCGCAGACAGCATCCCACCAGGAAAGACCAGAAAATTGGTGCCCCTTCCTCCTCCGTCCCTTTGGGAGACAACTCTGGAGACAAGACCAGGGCACTCGTGCCTGGCTGAAGATGGTGTCCCCGGTCTGGGACCCCAGCTGCCCCCGCCTCAGCCCCTCACCTGGTACTTGGCTAGCAGCTTGCTCCTCCACAGCGCGTGGGGGATGTCGTGGATGGAGAGACGCAGGTTGTGGTAGCTGTCCTTGAAGGGCAGGGACTTGGGCTCCTCCAGCAGGTACCCGCCCAGCGTCCGCTCCAGCTCCAGCACCTCCTGCGGGGCAGCCGGACAGGCAGCGTGAGACCCAGGAGAAGAGCAGGGGCTGCTCCTCTCCCCCCTCCATACCCAAAGCCAAGCGTGTTCCTGCCAAGACGAGCCGGCAGCAGCAACAAGCCCGCAGGGGGTCCTCCCCAGGAGAGCAGCCTTCACTACACGGACAGCTGCTCTCCAAGAACTTGCCAGCTCATCTCAACACGCCAGCCCCACCTCCAACTTGGATTTTGTAACACGCAAGCACCCCGTATATGCCTCTGTACCCCTCAGAAAACACAAAGGTCCAGCACAAAGGTCAGGCACTCTCTTGAAGAGTGCCACCCGATCTGTTTTTAACACCATCCCGCTACTACACCAGCAGCTCTTAAGAGAAAGACGCAACCCAGGAGGAGCCAGAGCGCTGCCTACATCTCCACCTAGAGGCACTGCAGCAATCCTAATACCACAGGACAAGTCGCAGGTAATTCAACGGCCACTGCACCGGTGGTCCAGGCAGGCAAAGCATCAAAACTCAAGCGTCCCGTGCTGCGCTTGATGTTATCTATGCCACAAAACCTTCCAAGCCGGGGGAGAGACATGTCTCCATGCAAGAATAACAGGATCTACAGAAAACCAAGGCAAACCACAGCAGCAAGTGTTTTCTGCGTAGGGGAGAGAAAACCCACCCAGCAGCAGCAAAAACCTCTCACGTAATGTCTGCAGAAAGGGGGCCCGGTATAGGAGCTAAGCAACACCCTCGCCGTTTCCTTCGGAGAGGGTGAGGAAGGACGGGGAAAGCAGTAAACACGCTTATTATTTCACTGTGGTCACTTTGCAGGCAGTTGCATCAGGTTGCCTGTTCCCTGGGGCCAGGGCCACCCTGAGAGGCACCAGGCAGCATCTCGCCGCCAGCGCAAACAGCTTGGGGAAGCAGGGGCAGCTCGCGCCGGCGTCGCAAGGCGACGTTACCTTCAGAGCATCTGGCGTGTCCTCCAAGCAGTAGACCTTGAGGCTGTACTCCAGGGAGGTGCAAACCGTGGGGGCAAAGATCGCCAGCTGGAGCCTCTTGATGGCTGACCTGGAGTAGGACTCCCCCACAAAGACGTAGGTGCCAAGCTGGTCTAGCAAAATGTGGCAGGACTTGGCTTCCAGCTGGCAGTAGCAGGGAGTGTTGAGGGTCTCCTCATCCAGGGTCACAACTTCCTACGGGGAATCGAGGTTGGGGGTCAGCCTGTCATCCAGGGGGGGTTGCTAGGGGCTGTGTCGCCCAGTGCTCGTGGTCTTCTCTGGCTGCAGGAGCTGGGTTCCCACCTTACCTCCCAGTTTCCCTGGTGGGACTGTGTTTTCAGCTGGTAAATCCAATCCGAGGAGCCGACATCGGCACAGTGAGGAATGGTCAGGACGACGGGACGGCACAGGAGCAAGCCAGTGGGTCCGCAGGTCACCGCTGGGCTCAGCACCGTCTGCGTGCCTTCGGAGGGCAGGCTGGGGAGGGGAGAGGGGACACCGGTTGGAAAGAAAGCCTCACGGCGGCCGACGAAGAGCAGAAGCGCGGGTGGCGCGGTGTGACTTACAGGGCGCTCTCTGCCTTGTTGAGGACCAGGTACATCTCGTAGAACTTCCCCTGGGGGATGGCCCCGTGCGGCACCAGCAGGCTCACCCCTAGCACGGCACACACAGGCGTCAAGTCACAAAATGAGGGAGAAACCACCCCTCCGCCCCCAGCTGGTGAGCACAAGGGCAGCAGTCAGCTAGGGCAGCCCCGAGCACCCCAGGAGAAACATCTCCAGATGTTCCTCAGCTGCCCTGCTTGCAGGGAGAAGCCAGGCCACTGCCTTAGGAAGCACAACCGCCGGCTGAGTCTTTTTGCAAGGCACTGGCCCTGGATCGACGGATGTGACCGCCAGCCTGAGAAGCCTGGCTTGGGAATGGCTTGCTGCCTTCCCGCCCTGAGCCAGCTTTGGGATAGCAAAGGGCTGCTCGCAGCAGGCAAGTCTGCTGGGACAAGAGCAACTCCTTGATCATTCAGCAGCCAAATGCGCCCTCCTCCCCAGCCCAGGGCTTACCAGTGCCCGGTATGGTGAGCCTTCCCCCCAGGTAGCCAAACGTGCCGCTGGCGCTATTGCCGTGCTCCCGGGGCAAGCTGAGGAGATGCTGGGAGCCCAGGGCTTTGCTCCGCATGTTCGCAAAGTGGCCATCCCTGGTGTTGTCCCCCGGGTAGGTGCCGGTGGCGGGGACCCCCCCGAGCAGGTCTGTCCCATCGTGGAGCCCCGGCGAGGAGGAGGCGGTGGAGGAGCTGTACACCTTGATCTTGAGGTTGGGGAGGGGGTCAAGCAGGGGGGAGTTGGTCATGGGGATCTTGTCGGAGGAGTCCTGCAGGGCGTACATGGGGCCACGGTACACCCCCGCGCTGGCCGTCAGGTCCGGCTGCATCGAGGGGTGCAGCAGCTGCGGGTTGTCTGCGGGAGGAGGAAAGACAGATGGGATGAAGACAGCAGTGGCAACAAGGGGACGTAGAAGCGTTGCTCGACTGGAAGATACGCCTGTGAAAAGCCCTCCTCGCCCAGCAAGGGGCAGGGGGTGCGCAGGAGGTACAACGGGTAGGGCTCTGGGCTACATCTGTTCGCCTTCCACCAGGCGCTTGGAAGGGAACTGCTCAGCATCACGACCAAGGGAGGAGCAGCATCCTACAGTAAATCACCACCGCATCTGCTTTGCAGATGCTTTGCCCTGACTCCCACCATCAACAGCTGACCACCTCCATGGAGCCCTCGGCCTTTGAAAATCAGCATATTCCCCTAGAAAATTGGGGCTGGGGGTCCACAGGGGACCCGTCCCCTACTGCGATTTGCAGCCTGACTTTCTTCCTGCCTGGGCTTGAGCTGGCAAGCAGGACCTGCACGGGCTATGGCTCTTACCATGCCGGGAGGTCTTGAAGTTGACAGGCTGGAAGCCTCCGGTCAGAGCAGCTGATGAGTCTGTGATGTCCGTGTCGAAATCCCGGCATCTCCTCCGGTACACCACCACCCCCACAGCCATGAGGATCACGATGAAGACGAAAATGGCCACCACCAGCCCAGCGTACAGGGCCACGTCACCTGTGGCCTCCAGCACTGGGAGGGATTAAAGAAATGGAAGTGAAAAAAGGAGCACCAGAAAGACCCACCAGTGCTCCCTAGCCCTACTAGCACTAACTCAGGACATAGGCACGAAGGGGAAGATGTGTACTGGGCCTGCTGGAAAGGCTGTGGCAGGAGGATGGAGGGTGTTTTCCGAGAGCTGTTCAGAAGTCAGAGTGACGCCAGAGACTGAGATGGGGTTGAACCCCTCAAACCTTTGGAAGACACCTTGCCACGGCTTGTGCAAACTTTATTTGAGCACCAAGAAGCCCAGGAACATTAGGTTTGCGCAGCTCAGGTTCACGAAGCTATCAGCCCTCACATCCTAACAGAGACAACCCTGAGGAGTAAACGTAACACCTATCCGTGCATCTCATATATATGTATCTGAGCTATGCATCCATCCAGAAAGATCAAGCATCACTGTATCTACACAGACACCCCTCAGCTTCCCCGTTTTCCCTTCCCTTGCCGCAAGGCTCTCGATCTTTACACGCCTGGTGTAGCTTGGCCATACCTGCCCAGAAAGGAGAGGGATGAAGAGGGAAGGCAGAGCGTGGCAAAGCCTCCAGCAGCAGGCGCGGAGCATGCTCAGCCCATCCTTCTCTCCTTCCTCCCTCCACGCTCGCCCGCATCTCTTGGTTTCTATGCCTTCGTGCTGGAGTGAAGCCCTGTCCTAAGCCTGGCAATCGCACTTCTGGGAGGCGCCGCTTCGTCCCCAAGGCCCCCCTCCGGCTCTGCATGCCACAAACAGGAACGCAGATGTGCCCCCGGGGACCCCTAACTCGAGGAAGGGAGTCCTCGTGCGGGGATGCTGATGCCTGGAGTAGCTTTGGTGGTGCGACACCGGCTGCATCGTGGGGCACCCAAGAACTGCGGGCAGCAAATGGGAGCCAGGAGCCGGGGTGCAAAAGTGGGTCGAATTTAAAGCTTCAAGCAGAGCACGCAATTTAATGTACGCATGAGTTCTGGAGCGGGCTTTAGTTGCTCCCTCTTCCCACCCTGTCCTGCCCCAGCTGCCGTGGAGCCCTACCATGGATGCGACGGAACAAAACCAAAGCAATGCCTCGCAAAGAAACAAAATGGCCGTGAAATGAGCACTTACGGTGGCTTTTGGGTTCGCTTAGAACTCTTTTATCTGTTAGGGAAAAAAAAGTTAGAAAACAAAAGGTGAAGGTGGTGGTGGTGCGATGGGGATGAGATGAAACAAAAGGCGGGGGGAGGAAGCCAGCCCGGGGGGCACGAGGAACCGCAGCGCGGTGGGGAGGGACGGGAGAGCAGCAGCATTCCCTAGGGCATGCAGAAAGCCAGGTAGAAGCTTGGTGACGAGGATGTCCCCATGCCCAGCCAACTCCCGGGGCGCATGTCCCCAGCTAACAGGACTTCCTGGCTGCGGCAGTGTTAAAGGGGACAGTGGTGTCACACAGCAGCAGGTGGCAGCATCGGCTGCTCAGCCTTCGGTGTGCCCTCTCATAGAGTAGCAGCACCATTATTATTATTATTAATTGGGCTCCTACCTAGCTGCTGCTCCAGGGCTCCTACCGAGCAATGACCCAGGTCAGGTGTTTTGATGGTGGGGCTGAGAAACCCCCCCCCGGGCTTGCCCCCACTAACCACAACCAGCCTTATTTCAGCAGAGACCCCAAACCTAGCGCTGCTTCAGGCGGCTTGGTGGGACGTTTAGATTCCACCAAAAATTCCCAAACCTTTCTTTCTACCAGGTGAGAACTAGCTTTGAAAGGCTGAGTCTGGTTAAAAAAGTCCTTGTTAAAGACGCAAGTTTAAAAACCAGGTGGCAGCGGCGCAGCTGCCTGCCCCGTCAACGTGGAGGCACGGCCAACTACAGCACGGCCAAACGCCGGAGCACCACGGCCGACAGCATCTTGTACGGCACTGGTCCCGGTCCGCCCGCCCGCATACTCACTCTGCAGGCAGAGCCCATCGGTGCAGTTTTTGGAGTCGAGCAGCACGCCGCTGCAGTCCTTGCCGCCGTTGCGGGGGGCCGGGGCGGCACACTCGCGGCTGCGCCAGTGGGTGCACTCGGTGCTGCACGCCGACCACTTGCTCCATTCCGTCCACGCGCCGTCCACTGCGGGCCACCAAACACAGGCGTGTCGCTACACCGCTCGGCATGGCCCTGGGGCTCGTTCCCCAGTGCCGGGATGTCGCCGGCAGCAGAAAGGTGCCCGTGCCCACCTCAGGGCTTCCAGAGACCTTTGGGGAGCGTTATCCCAGCAAACCCAGCCCTGTTGTGTCTCTGCAGACTTCTCCAGCTCTTTCAGGTCTTGGCAGACTGAAAGATGCTTTGGACTGGTCTCCTGAGCCCCTGTCTCCTTGGGGAGCACCAGGAGCACAGCCGGACCGTGCAACCCGAGGGACGGGCAGTGTGGGCAAGCCGGTTTCTGCACCCGCCTTACCTGGGCAGAGGGTGGTGCAGGTGATTTTCTGGAAAGGCTGGCCATCGCAGAAGGAGCCGCCGTTCAGCGGCGCAGGGTTGGTGCACGTCCGGGTGCGCTTCTGCCAGCCCCGGCCACAACGGTTGTTGCAAGGAGACCACTCGGACCAGGTGGACCAGCCACCATTCACTGCAAGAGGAGACGGACAGCGTTAACACGCCGACAGAGCCCATTTTAGCCGCGACTGGAGCTAAGCCTGGCTTTCACCGGGTCCTCTGTCCTTATATCTTCTGTGACACCCTGGAACAGCTCAGCCTCACGAAAAGCAAGTCACGATACTCCTTCTCGTGTCGCGCACTCACCATGCACAAGATGCTCAAGCCTGCTTTGGTCCTTTATCCACTTTACAAATATTTTTGCAACTGGCCGCAGCAGATGTTTGGTTTCATAGCAAAGTTCAGCCAAATGCAGCTTTTCAGTTGCTTTTAGAGTCAAAGCAATCCGGTGGGGTCCAACCTCCACCTGCCTTCGTACCCAACAGAGAAGGCCTGGAAATACCTACACCTAATAACGTCTCCTAATAGCCTGTGCAAGCTCGTAGAGGTTCCTGTTTTGCAGACACTGGCTATTACCAAATCGAATGCAATGTCCCGGTGGGGTTCACTCCTACCGCTCCCAGAAAGTGCCCGTATTTCCCCTTGGCTTGGAGACATGGCTGGCAGCAACGGTCCCCTCCCCAAGAGCAAGGGCCCGTACCGTAGACAATGACGGCGGCTGTGGTGCTCCGGCGCTTGGCCACAATGTTCTTGGCCATGCAGGTGTAATTAGCAGTGTCCAAGAGCCGGGCCTGCTTGATGATGAGGTTGTGATCGATGGTGATCAGGAAGTTGGTGTCCTGGGTGGGATCGATGACGTCCTCATTCCTCAGCCACTCCACCTGGCAATGCAAATGAAGGGATGGGTAAAGATGGTGATTAAGCTGAACAAGAACTAAACACTCAGCCAGGAAAAGCTCATCATGGATTTCAGTGGAAATGCCCGTCCCATGTGCTCCCCACTACGAGGGTCTCCAAGGGCCCCAAAGCTAAGCTAGGACACAACTGCTTAACTAGGCTGTTTGGGAAGGGCGTGAGTCGATGCTGTCACCGAGGGTGGGTGCAGGCACGAGCAAGGAGAAACATCAGGTTGGAGGGGCTGAATTCACCAGCCCTGATAGACAGCAAAACCCCTCAGACCAGTCTTTGACCTGCCCCAAAGCCCTCCCCATCTTCATCACCGAGACCACCGATGTCCTCAGCCCCACAACCACTGACTGACCAGCCTTGCCTCTGGCTGTACTTATTTCTCCTTGAAAGCTGGGCCAAACCAGGCCTGATCGGGGCACGTTACTGCTGTTTTGGCCAAGGATGGGACATTGTGGCTACCATCAAGGCACAGCTCCTGGGGGCTGACGGAGCTGTGGGCGAGGAAAGCACCGCTACCGTGCTAGGGAAACCCATCTGTATTGGCTTTCCCAGCCCTTGGCTCTCGCTTGTGACTGCTCCCCTTTAGACAAGTCATTGGGTGCCTCCTTGTTTGGCCTTCCCTCTAACGGGTTACTGGCCCATCAGGAAGCGTGGGAGAGGTGGGCTGAGCAGGTGCTGAGGTTACGTGTGTTATTAGATGTCGGAATAACAGATCCACTGCCCAAAATAAATAATTCTCCTGAATAATGAAAGCTGACGGTCTCGGCACGAGGCCGTCCATCATGGCTGCAAGCCGTCTTGCAAGGACGTGCCCCCTCTCTCCCCGGGATGGGAGGGGACACCCCACCAGGCATTTCTTTGGGCTGCTGAGCTGCTCACCTCTGCCTGCGGGACCCCCTCGGGTGGGCGGCACTGCAGCAGGACCTCGTGCTCCAGCGGGACCTCCTTGCCCAGCGGCTCCTGGTCAAAGTTCTTTCGTAGGTCTGGGAAGGAAAGGAAAACCCAGGGGTTACCAGCCCACTGCAGAAACAAGGCAACCTCCAAAACCTCGGTGGGGAGAGAGCATCGCCTTGGCACCAGGAGCGCACGGGTAGGGACATCCCTCTGGCATAGTACAGCTAGAGCAAAACATGTCCTGGGAGGAAGGAGCTGAAGAAGCACCTTCTCCAGGGTGGATTCAGGACAGCACGTGGTGCTCGAGGACAATGCCTTTCCTCCTTCGTGCGCTTGCAAGCTTATACCCCCTCCCGTCTTTTCCTTTTAGGGCTAAACCTCAGCTTAACCACCGCTTCTTCACCCCTCCATTTCTTTCCCCCCTCTAGACTCTGCAGCAGGACCCTTCTTTGCTGAAGGAAGGGAAACGAGATCGGCACAACAGCTCGGCTCCCACGTCAGCGCCGAAGCGAGTCCCCACGTTTCAGGGCTATGAGGGCTTGTTGCTCAGCTCTGCCTGAGTTGGTCCTGGCTGAGCCACGTCCCCAGACTTGCCAGAAACCCGGTCATCGCGCCCGGGTGCTAAAATGGGGGAAACAGCCGCTGCTGAAAAGCTGGGCTCGCTCAGCAAGGGGCTGGCTGGTGCTTTGGGGAAGGGGGAGAGGCGAGAAGCCCAGCATCTCCCCCAGAGATGCGGGAGACGTGGCGGGGTCCCGCTCCGGTGCCTTGAAAGGAGCAGGAACATCACTAGATGGTGCTGCAATCCTCTGCTACTGCACCCAGCCCTCTACGGCTGCGGCTCCCGCTCCTGCAGGGCTGCCAACCCTCCGTTCAGTTCATCTCATCTGCTTGGCTCCGAGAAACACCAAACCCTTGGCTGAGGCCGGACAAAAGGGCTCCCTCGGTAGCCAGCCCTGTGCCTCGTAACATTTTCCCTGTTCGGACTAAATCCTTCAGCAGCCTAGCTGATTCACCAGCCACCTCCGTTTTGGATAACGTGCTGGATTATTAGCCCTCTAATAGCAAAATCTGTTTACGACTGGGGAAGCCTAGCCATTCTCCTACAGCTTTGCCATCTCATTTGCTAAGAGAGCAAATTCAGCTGGGTAACAGCCTGATTAACTCGCCCTTAATCAGGCTGACACCCACAAACAGCAGCTTAGAGAAGTGACATATGACAGCAGGGACTCCAGGGACACGGAGTCGCTGATTCAGGCAAAGCATGCAAGGTGCTAACCACTGGGTTATTAACGATAATAAAGCACCAGGAAGAGCTGAGCACGCTGATGGGCAATGCGGTATTAACCCAGGTAGTGCCACGGCCTCTCGCCCAGGTAGGTCAGGACGATGCCTGCTCAGATGCAAAGCCAGAACTGGGATGGGGAGATACGACCAGGGCCACCCGGCAAGGATGGGTCACCTCCAACCGACCAAAAAGCACTGCTTTCAACAGGGAGCCAACTTCTGGAGATGGCCAACCCCACTCAGCTGCACCCACCGTGTCTCGGGGATCCCGGGAAGCTGGGAATGAATGGGAATGGCCGCTATTTCAGCTGGCGTTGCTGCCAGAAGCAGCACACGCCTGGCTTGACGCCGCTGCTTTTTCAGCCTGGGATCCAGGGTCACACCTCAGGCTTTGCAAACAATTTCAAAATCAGCGGATTGTACCCTCTGGAAACCTTTTGGGGCCCCCAAAGGGGAAGCGAAGGTGGGAGAAGCATTCATTTAAACCGAGCAAGGACTGAGGCAGTGCAGGTGGGGGCAGGCAGCTCTCGCGCAGGGGCAGGCAGCACTGCCGGAGGGGTCGCATCTGAACAAGCACGGCGCGTAGCGGGCACTTACACGCTATGCGGACGTACGCCCTGCGGCTCTTCGTGGTGCCCGCGGAGCTCCAGGCCACGCACTGGCACCAGTAGTCTTCTAAGCCGAAGAGCTCCTCCACTTGCTGCCGGGAGACTTCGATCTGCACCTCCCGCACCAGCATCCCTGGAAGGGGACAGAGGGACGGCATCAGCTGGGCAAGAGCAGCCGGGAGGAGGGAAACTGAGGCAGCAGCCAAGAAGGCTGGTGGATGCAGAAAGCTTCGAGGGCAGAGGCAGCAGGTTGGAGGCATCTCAGAGGCATCTGGGTTTGGCACCTCTGCAAATTAGGGAGACCGTTCCCTCCGGAGGGTGACTTGGAGCTGAAGCCAGGGCAAAAGCTGATGTGGAGGAGTCTTGTCTTTTTTTTTCTCCCCCCACCCCTCCACCCGCTGCCCCGCCCCCAGTCTGGCCAGGCAGGACCAGGACCCCTTGACCATTTCAAGAGGCATCACCCTCCTCCACCAGCCCTCTCCCCCAGCACCGACGTCCCCGTCCCTGCCCAGACCCCCGCCCACCCACCAGGGTTTGAAGGATGCCTCCGAGGCTTTGCTGGGGGGAGAAACCACTTCTGTCAGCTGCTGTTTAAATACGAGTGTAACAAGACAAATAAAAGATCTTAAGGAAATCATCCAACGCTGATGGCATTTCATGCCCACTGACTTCAAAAAGGGTTACACACCTCCATCGACCTCCCAAGACCCCCCGGGAAGTCTACCAGGACACCCTGGTTGTGGCAGGGGTGCGATGACAAAGGTGGCACCACCACGTCCAGGACACAGTCCCCCGGACCGCAGGATGCTGAGGCCCGCCTGAAGCACCAACTCCTCGCGGCACGGCCGTCGCCGAGGGCAGGAAGGACTCGGGACTTACTTTTCCTTATTTTAAGCAATACCTGCCCTTTTTTTGCAGCTTCTATTTATAAACAGGCCTCAATTTCACGGCGATAGAGAGCCGCACGCTCCCCAGCTGTAATTTTGTTAGCTTGCTCCCAGTGCTGCGAGGAGCAATTACCGTCTCTCTGCCACCTTCCCGCAAAAGAGCTGACAAATGCGCACCAAGGAAATACAATTTGTTTTGCCACTACTAAGGGGGAAAAAAATAAAAAAAAGAAGAAAAGGCATTTGGGTCAAGCACTTTTGGAAAAATTAGGGCTTTTCAAGAGACCCAGGACAGAGATGGCTCAAAACCATCTCGTCTTTCTGGAAAGCCCCGGTCGGGTGGGTCGAACAGCCCTGGAAAGGTGGGGAGCATCCTGCAAATGCCCTATCTCCATAACCTCCGAAAGCAAAGACTACCCAAAACTCTAGACTTGCGCTTAAGGCTCACAGGAGTGCCTATTTAAAGGGCTTACAGGCATCCAAACACAGCCGCTCTTACTGACCATCCCGTCTTGTCCAGCTGAATTATCCTCTCTGACTTGGCCTATTTTTGCTTTCTTCCGCATGAAATGTTTTAGATCAGACGCAGTCGGAGCATTACCAAGCCTGGCTCATTCAAGACACGTCACCTTAAAAGTTGCTTTTTTTTTTTTTTTTTTTTTTAAAGGTCCCTTCTTCCAAGCTTTTAACCGAGGACACTTAAAAAGCCGCGAACACCTAACCGTGTTAACCCGTCGCTTTGTGGCCAGCTGTCCCCCGTGCCCTTTGCGGCAGCTTTCCCTACGAACAGCAGGCACTACAAACGCAGATTTTTTTAGCACACTAAACCATTTTGGTTCCAGCTGCTTTTTTCTTAGGGTAGCTGCTGGGCAGATACGCCCACACCGGCAGAGTTTTACATGCACGGCATCACTTCTGCACTGAAAGTATTGTCAGGTTTGTTCACTGATAGCAGCAATACCATCTTTGAAGCCTGGGTGAAGGAGGTGCGCGCTGTTTCCTCCCCAAATTGCATGTGCAGACTGGGATCTGAGAGGGAGATGCTGGCCCAAAGCAAACGAGCCCCCCCTAAAATAGGGTAAGCTCCTGCTGCACAGACTTTCTGCTCCCTTTCCGCTATGTTTTCTCCAGCCTGTTTTGCTCAAGAGTTCCGTGAGACAGGTTATTCGGTAAGGGGTATTCACCCTAGAGGTGGATCAAGCGGTGGGGCCAGAAATATGGTGCTTTTCCCACGCTGTACGTCGCTAAGCCGTGAAACTCCCTGCTACAGGATGCTGGGGCAACCTGGGGGAGAAATGAGTCCCAATAGCATTTAGACACATTAACAGGGGGAGAATCCACCCAGGGCTGGACCACACTGCTACGCTGTCACTGCTGAACCTAATCACGGACTATAGAAAGCTGGGAGGGTAACAGAGGGGGGTCCATCTCTCCATCCTTGTCCCAGTTCAATACTCTTCCCCTAAGCATCCACCACTGCCACACGCAGGCTGCATGAACCTTTGGCTCGACCCAGTGCGGCCACATGTTATAAATAAATTAATAACCCCTTGGCGAAAGCTGCTCCGTCATTAATCAGCACTGACTTTGCCTTCGAGCAGTGAGGGTTTCAAATCTGGCCTCCGTGAGAGCTGGGAGGTGGAGATGCACCCCGAAAGAGAGACGGTGCTGCCACTGCTCTCGACAGCCGCCGGAGAAGCAAGGGGACGGCCTTCCCCGTGCATTTTTGGCCATCCTTCACAAAGAGATCCTCTGGAAGAAAAACACCCCAGGAACAGATGAAGCAGCTTTAGGAAAGGCTCAAAAAGCCACGGGTAAAAGAAATGATCTTCCCTTTGCAGAGCAGGTTCAGAGACGCTCACGGCTAGCACTGGATGAAGAGCCGAGGAGATGCTGGGGAAGGGCAAGGCTGGGGAAAAAGCGGACAAGAGGAGATTCTATAAAAGTACTTGGGCTCCTCCAGGCTGACAAAGTCTCTCCTCTAAGCCCAGCCTGCCTTCTGGGGCCGGTGCTGCAGCACTTCAAAAGGCCGCCTTGGTTTAAAGCCCTCTGGAGATGAGGGATGCCGCAGGCTCAGGGATTTGCAGAGAACAGATCTTACATGGGAAACGTGACTGTTTTCCTCCTCTCCTGATCAGGGCACAGGTACCAAAATCAGTGCAGAAAAGGTGGGAGCCGAGCTAAAGCATCCCAATTTTAGCAGATCTACTTGATTACATGATATATCCAACCCCCACACCTTGTTCACATGCCGGAACGTTTCGAAGCCCAGGGCAAGCAGCTCTGCGGAGCCCAGTCCCATGGAATAAAACACCCCCTAGAATGCCTAAACCACCTTCTCACCCCCTTCCCCGCCCCCCCGCCCCGTTTCAGGCAGCCAGCAGCTAGACTTGTCCTCTGAGGCAGGGAAGAGCTCATCTGCCATTAAAAGGCATTTCAAATCCTACCTGCAAACGTTCTCATTACCCATTAAACATCTAATCCCTTTGCGAACCTGAGTAAGCCGCCAGCCCTTGCCGCCCCTCGTGGCAATGACTCCTACGTGTTGATTAGGCATTTTGCAGGAAAGCGTTTCCTTTTTTTCTAATCAGTTTTAAACGCGCTGCCTTTCAAATCCCATTTAACAACTCCCAGTCCTGCAAAAGGGTAAGCGTGCCAGCATGCAGGCCGACGCCCCCAAGCTCCTATGGGGTACGGTGACCCACACCGTCATCAAGCCTTCATCGATGCTCTGGAAAGGGGCAGCTCCTCTATTAAAATTCACCGATGATATGGAAAGAGAGACAAGCTGCGCACGGACCAAGGAGGCGGAAAACATACAAAAGCCACCTCACGAGATTGCAGTCGCCTGGGAATGATAAATATGAATCAAAGAGACCTGCTGGTCTGCCTGGAGGAGAATCATCTCCAGCGTGGATGTGCAAGAGAGAAACGGGACGAAGCGCCTGGGAAGAAGAGAGGGGAAGGGCAGGCAGGGGGATGCCGGGGTGGGTTTGCTCACCGGTGACCTCATCCAGGCTCTCCTTGGTGACGTGGTCGTTCTGGTTGACCCACTCCCCGTTGCACTTGAAGTAGATCTGGGTGGCGGGGTTGGCGCGGCAGACAAGCTCCACCGGCTTGTTCTTCACGATGTAGGCGTCCTGCGGCTCCAGCAGAAAGTGAGGGAGGGTCTCCGCCGGGGCCGAGGGGAAGGAGTCGGGCAGCACGTCGCTGTACTCCAGCCCTGCCAGGGGAGCGAGAGGGTGAGGAGGTGCCTTCAGTCCCATCCCAGCAGGGATGCAGCTCCTACCTACGCCGCTTCATCCCTCCCTCCCCCTCCCGGGACTGCCCTGCGCTCGGCGGCGTCACCAACAGCCCTTGCTGAGGATGCTCGGAAAAGCAAAAGGGGGCTGGGGGCTCCCCCCAAAAAAGGAAAGGAAATCCCTGCTAGCTAGAGACCTGCTGCTGCAGGGTGCATCCTGGTTTTGCCTGGATACCAGCCCCCCATCCATACCCCGAGCCCTGGCCGACCCCAAAGCCTGGGTGATCTCGCTAGAGGACACCACAAGGGAAAAAGCAAACCAAACCCAAGTCTGGGGACGGTGACAGGGACACAGAGGGACTCCGGAGGGGCCGGTGTCCCTCATCGCAAGCCTCCCTCCCACAGCCCTGAGGAAAGCACGGGCACGCTCTGAGCAAAACGCCGGCAGGGCTTGCGCTGGGAACGCTGACCCTGACCACGGCACAAATCACACACATCCCGCTCCTCGCGGGAGCCACATTTGGGATCCCACCCCGCTGCCAGCACTTGCGCTCCTGCGCGGGGATCTCGGCATCACACAAGGGCTGGGGGGCACCGGCAGCCCCTGCCAGCACAACCCCCGGGGACTGGCCCTCTGCCCATCGCAGGCGAGCGACAGCTTCCAGCCCAGCCACCTCCAGAGAACATCACCCCAGAAACGCAATCAGGATTCACACTATCCCACCCCAGAAACCAGAGCAGTGCCCTGGTGATCTCCATCTTCCTGCTTGTTTGCTCTCAAAAACAATCTAAATGCAAAAATAACCAGAAGAAGAGATCAGGCCGGGCCACGAAAAGTCTTGAAAAGGGGCAAGCACCTCAGTCCTCGCCCATAATAATCCCTGAGGAGCGGAAGCCTCGCGGCGGCTCGTGCCCCGCACCGGCTGGAGAAGATGCCCTGACCGACGTCAAGGAGCATCTGCAGCATCCAACGCAGGCAACCTGTTTCCAGCCATTTCGCCCATGAAGATCAAACTCAAATACTGCAGGACTAATAAAAGACATAGACGCGCTGGGATGCTACTGCTTAACCTGTTGTTTCTGGGCATCTCGCTAGCAGTCAGGTCACATCACAAGGCTTTTCTTCACACCTAAGATGAGTTATGAGCTTTTCCTCCTCCTCTCTTCCCCAGCGAGAGCTGTGATTCTCAACTCCAGGCACTGCAGCGTGCAGGAAAACAGTAAATATCCCCAGCCCCGTGATAACATCTCCGGAGCTGGCAAGGAAGAAAGGAACCCACTCCCTTCGTCACCCTTGGCAAGGAGCAGTGCTGCACGAAGAGGCTCAGAGAATCCCGAGACGTAAGGAGAAGCAGAAGAAGAAAAAAATAATCAGATGCATCAGGAAAACAAGATGACCAAGCTGCCTCCCGAGCAAAAATCAGTGAGGGAAAAAAAAACACACGAGGTCAGTCGTTTAAAATCCATTTAGGAAAATTGACTTTCCATTTCCATTTAACACAGCACTAAGGGAGAGCGGTAGGACATTTGTCATAATCCATTAACTGCTCTTTTGGAAACAATGAATTAAACTCCGGGCTAATTTATCTCTCTCGGGCTGGCGTTCCCCCACCTCCCCACTGCTGGCCATTCCCCCCCCCCCCCATCTCATTTCCAGACCTGTGATTTCCCCAGCGCCCCGCCACGGGCAGGGGGACGGGGGTGTGAGGGGGGGTGTGAGCCCCCCATCGTCAACTGCCCCACACTTCTCCCTGTGGCTGCATCAAGCCACTGGTCCTGCTCCACTCTCCTGCTGAGCAGCCTCTTACCTGTATCACAGCAGCAAACACAACTATTTTTTCTTTTTTAATTTACTATTCAATTTTGCATCCACTGAGTTGTTGGTTTGTTGGTTGTTTTTTTGCTGGTTTTTGGGTTTTTTTTTTTAAAAAAACCTCTTCGATGCCACAAATCTAAATTCCCTGGCAAAGGGGGCTGGCAGGAGGTAATCCAACTGGCAACAGAGGCAGCCAGCAAAACTTCACTCACGGGCTCACGTGAAAACCTCTCTGAAACGATGCTCTCCGCATCCCTGCAGTGCGCAGCCTGCAAAGTCGGACCCGAGCTCGGCGGCCGGGAAAGGGCGCAGGTAGCGCCCGCTGCAGAGCATCCTCCGAAACCGGCTGGTGCGGTGCCCGGGGGGGCTCGCTTGCCACCCATCCCCGGGGCAAGGGTGGCTCCTGGGCTTTGTTTTACAGCTCTGAGGGCAGGTGGGTTTTGGAAGCGGGCTTGCTGTAAGAAATGTAAACGGGTGAAGCCCATTAGTTTCTCAAGGACACTTGGCAGAGGGAAGCCCCCCCAGATGCCAGCTCTGCCCGGGGCCAGCACCAGCCTCCCCCGGGGAACCGCCGAGGGCTGGGGCAGAGATGATAACTACTCCAAGATCCATCATCCCTGGCCATAAGGCGGGCCTGAAGCTCCCCATGAAGTTTTTCTCCTGTATCTGTGCCAGCTGCTTTTTATTTCTTTTCTTTCTTCCTATTTTGTTTGGTTTCTCCCCAAACCAGGTGTAACACCCCCGGATGCAGGCAAGGAGCCCTGCAGCCTGCCCGGCACCGGAAGGGTGACCCACAAAGACCCAAGATCCCTGAAGAAAGCCAGTTTTTGGAAGGACCTTCCCCCATGGGGGTGACACCCCGAAGCGCACGTCCCCCGACCAAAAACCGCGGGCAAGGAGAGGTCCTCCTCCAGCAGCCAACACCGAAGACACGTTTTCTCCCACCCCACCACCACTTTGGTGATGCTAAATGAGTCTTTAGGTCATGCGAGAGGATCTGGAAGCGGGGAGGGGATGAGTCACGGCCCGACCGGGATGAAAATCGCACATTTGTGACTCACCCGTGATCATCTGCAGCGGGATGGGCGATGCTCTCTGGGCTGCGGTGGGAGCCACCTCGGTCCCCCAGCACAGGGTTCGGGGCTGAAACACCGCCAGCGGCACCGAAAATCCGCCGACCCCCAGATCAATGGGTCCCATCCAGCCCCCCGCCCCGAGAAGGGGTCTGCCTAAATCCATGCTGGGGGTCTCAAGCTCAACACTTTGGGTTTCTTCAAGGGGGCACAGTGACTTTGGGGATGAGGGTGGTGGAATAGGGTGATCTGCCCAGCCCCAGCCAGATCCAGCACCTGCTTTCGGTGGCTATAAAAACCTGCTCAGTTTAAGTTTGAACCCCCAAAAACCCAAACCTTTAAAGCTAGGAGCATCCTGGCTGCTGGGAAAGTTTAAATCCTGCAAACTCACAACAGCTGAGAGATCTTTTATTTCTGGCCAAGAGAGATCTGGGGCCCAAAAAAGCAGCTCTAACAGGAGACAGGGAAAAAGATGACGGGTTTTCCGTGGCAGACTCGTAACCGAGGCCGTGCCGCAGAGCCCCAACCCCACGGTTCCCCCAGGCTCCTGCCTGCCCACAGACGGGAGCAAAGCAAAGGGGAGACCGATTTCTCCATCCAGAAACCAGCCCTACGTGCCCGCAGAAAAGCATTTGCAGCTGGGCAGGGCGCTTAGCTCCAGCATGATACGGCCGCTGGTATTTAAACGTGCTGGGGAAGAATTAAGGCAGAGGAACAACGGGGACTTTGGATGAGAAAAGGGAGAGGAACCATGCTGGGCACATTTATCATAAGCCATCAAGCCAGCCCTTCATCCCCCCTCCTGACGCCTGGCCACCTGCCGCATGGGAAACCTCTCACTCTGCTAATGCTCATGGGGGGGAGCCCCCAAAAATTCACGTACAGTCGAGGCGGGGGGAAAACACGCCTGCTCCTGCCACGTGGAGGAATGACTGCTGCTCCCGGCTGCCCTGACTACCCAGCAGCAACTACAAAATACAAAAAAACCCCGCAAAAAAGCACCTTCCTGGTGGTGCAACACCATCACCTCCATATGGTCCTTCCCGCACAGGACAGGGCGGGCAAATCGCTCCAGCACAGCCAGGACGAGGTGCTGTTGGTGCCAGGATTAAAAGAGCGGAGAACGGAGGGGCTAGGGGAAGGTTTTGGTTTGCTCCAGTGTAATAAGGACATCGATAAATGTCCCCATAAAGGCAGGAGAGGGTATCCTCTGCTAGGACAACCTTCCCCTGCAATGCTCTTGCATATTATTATTATTATTATTATTATTATTATTATTATTATTATTGCATTTTTTTATATTTATATATATATATACACACATATATATACAAAAAAAAAAAAGAAACCTTGCAAGAAGCAGGTCTCTGGCTTCTCCAGGCTGGGCAGCCAGCCTCAGGTTGGGGGTAGACACTGGGATGCTCAGACGGTTTTAATACCGGTGAAGACCTTGTCAGCAGCGGGGCTCGCACGGGTGCTCACAAGGAGCTGGCCAGAAGCATCACCCTTGGGAAGGGATGCTTTAACCCACATGTGCACGGAGGCCACTTTCTGTTTTGCCCAACGCTGCTCTGATCCCACCTGAGGTGACAACTTGGCCCGTTGACCGCAGGAGCAGCACGTGCAAGAGAGATGCTTTGGCATGCGGAGCCAGGGAAGGAGCCCTGCACAGCTGGGATTTCCAGCACTGCAATCAGACAAGCAATAAAACTCCCAGCAGCGACAAACTAATAAATATTTGAGAGCGTGCTACACTGACTGTAATCATCATCTCCCTGGCAGACGTCTACGGGGGGTTCCCATCTGCCGGCTTCCCTCCTTCCCGCTGGAGGTGGGTGCCTGCTTCCCAGCTCCCTTTTGGGGTTTTTTTTGGAAGTCCCAGGCTGTCACCGTCCCACAGTCTCACACTACTCGGGGCACGCGGTCGGGTGCTGCGGCGTGACGTGCTACAGGACGGGCTGGAGCACTGCCTTCAGTACTATATCTGTATTTGGGGAAGGAGAGGCAAGGAGGGGGGCAGCTCTGGGCTCGACCTGTGGGACCAAAACCCCCGAAGCGCCAGCGACGAGCACGATAGGAGCAGCAAGGCAGAAAAGGGAGGAGGGGAATAGGCACCGATGGTTTCTTTCCTCTCCAGCCTCTTCTCCCCCATCCTTCACCACACGTTTTAATCTGCTGGGGTTGAGCTGGATTATCCGCAGCATCTGTTCCCCGGGGGGTGACTTGCAGATGTTTGCAGCCAGCGTTTGCAACTTGGTTGAAGATCGATGACCCCAACCACCCAACACCACCAGCCTGCACGGGGAGCAGCGCCGGGCCGGGGTCGAGCATTAACCTCCCCTCCATCACCCCAAAACACAGGGCATAAGGGATGACGAGCCCAGAAAGCAATTCCCCTTGCAGCAATGGCGGAGCAAACCTCTGCAGGAAAGCGTTAAAATCCTCTCTCCCGCAATTGTTATCCCTCCAAATATTTGGAAGATTACAGGAGCATTAGCAACAGTGAAGCCCGGTGCCCATCACCCACAGCCACGAGTGCCCCCGCACCCCCGCACCGCACCGGGCAGGCAGGAATGCGACGTAAGGATTAAGCCGGGATGCCTGGGTTTCTCCGGCTAAATCTCAGAGGCGGTGGGCACTTAACCCCTTCTGCTTCCATCTCCCCCCATTTGCGCCTATCTCAGGGCAAGCGCTATTTCGTGCAAACGCCTGAGAGGCAACGGTTAAACGCCTTCCCGCCTGCCGGGTGGGTAGAAATCCTCCTGTAGAAATGAAAAAAAAAAATATGACAGCTTATCTCCAGCACTGGAGGAGGAGAGCCGCCTGCCTTCCCAATCCCCCGGCAGGGACGGGGACGGCTCTGGCTCAAGAGATCGAGCTGGCGGGGACGCTCCAGCCACTGGCTGGGCTCAAGGAGGTGTCTGAAAGGCTGGAGCAGGGCTCTCCCCCCACCCCAAATCCCCCCTTCCTATTGCCTCCGGGGGAAATGTACGAACAGACTCATTTAGGGATTAGCGCTGTTGCCGTTTAAGCTCCAGCAAATTGTGATGCCGGAGCCGTGGCGTGGCTCCCTCCCATGCCAGAAGGCCTGCCGGACCGAGGACATCGGAGGGATGCGAAGGCATCCCCACGCGAGTGAGGGTCATCACATGGGATGCAGGCCTCATCCCACATTTCAGTCCATCCCTGAGCTCAGGGGGAGCCGGCATCACCGGTCCGGGCCTGCCCTGTTCTCAAGGGCCTCCCATCGCAGAGTGCCCTCCTGGGATAATTTCGGGTCCAGCAGTAAAACATAGCCAGGGTTTTCCTCCTAAAAGCACCTGGAGCATCTTCTCTCCCCAGAACACCACCCTCTCTTCCCCGAGCATCCCCTTCCCCCGCCCTGCTCTGCTCCCCACCGCACAAATTCAGCCTCCTGCACACCAGCGTGCTCTCCCAACGTGAAGCACTCCAACACGACGCCCCATTGCCGAGGAGGTGCCGGCAGCTCGTTCCACCTTCAGAGGCGAAGTCTGCATGAGGCCAAGCGGTGCCGTGCAAAGCCACCGCCCGCTGCCCCTTCTGTGGGGAGGTGTCCCACCGGAGGCAAAGCAGGGAGAAAGGAGGACGACCCAAAATAAAGGGTGTGGTTGAGGATGGGTTTTGGAAGATTTGGAGCCACTTGCACCGAGTGAAGCTTCCTCCCCAGCTCTCTCCCTGCTGCCTCCTCGCACAGAGCCCACAAAATCTCGTGCCTTCGAAACCCTCCAAATTGTTTAAAGCGGGTTCAGACACAAGCTGGGAAGCGCTGACGAAAGCGAGGTGCAGGGGATGTAACAGGCCCTCGGCACCGCCGTCCCGAGGGCTGCAGCTTGCTGATGTAACCCCCCAGCCTCATTAACTCAGCGTGGTGCTCATTAACCTCTCCCTCCGCGGGAGGACTGAGGGGACAGGATGGGACAGACCCAAGCTGCCCGCAGAGGCCAAAAAACTGAGCGCGGAGCCTTCAGCAGTAGCAAGGAGAAACAGTGGCACCTGGCATCTCATCTCCTGCCTGGAGCAAGGTTGGATTTCGAGGTCAAAAAGCCACAGGGGTGTCCAGCCATTGGCGTGCTCATGGGGTGCCCATCCGCGTGGCGTCCGACACCTCCCCGAAGCACGTGCAACGGCAACTCGGCAAAGGCTGGACCATAAAAACACGGCACTCAGCGTGTTGCCGCGTTCAACCCCCGCTACCAGCGGTGTGCTGGGGTCCGCAGAAGGGGTTGCTCTACCTTGGGGCTGTGCATTTCTAGGGTCTTCCTCCCCGCCCCCCCCAAAAAAGTGGAGCCCACCCCTCCCGCTCCCAGCAGCTGGGAAAGCCCCTGCAAGCCTGGTTGCATGGGCTGCGTTTGGGGGGACCCCCCCATCCCCGTACGGAGCAGCAGGACTCACAGGCATCACGGACAGACCGACATGCTGCTCCCACCGCACCGCAGGCTGCAAGCCCCCTTGGTCACCTCTGTGCAACGCAACAGAACCTCTCTATTCTCGCCAAGCTTTTATTCATAACTAAATTTGGAAAGAACCACTTAACCTCTTCCCCGAAGCATCTCTGCCTGACAAACCGGCTCCACCGACTGCCCCGTTCCAGGAGTTTCACCGTCCCTTTGCATCCCCTTCCTGCCAAACCTGGCATCATCCCCCGGGGTAAATCCAGCCACCAGCGAGCCCCGTCCCTCCATCCCATCACCTCCAGCTCCTCCTGGAGCCCACCCAGCCCGGAACAGACGGACACCAGGGCAGACAGACATTTCGCAGCGGCATCCCAGATGGGTTAGCAGCTCCCCCCGCCCGGCGGCAGGCAAACGTTATAATTAGGGAGCATTCCTGCCCAGCGTGGGTAATGACGGGGTGCACCCCGCCAGCCCCTAATTACACCCTTGGAAAAAAATAAGCAGATTCCTCTCCCGGCCAAATGAAAAGCCTGCAGCCGGCCTCCCTCGCTGCGCACCTTTATTAAACTGGGACCGGACGGGGAGGGGGGGGTGGGAAAAACAGAAAGCAAAGTCTGTGCTATGAAAAGGGTGGGAAGAAGGAGACGGGCAGCGCCAAGGATGTTATTGCATGCTTGATGTTATCGATCAAAATCCGCTTCACCTGACTGGGGGGCGGGGGGGAAGTAATCTCTTTAGCTAAATCCCCAGCTCAGGCTTTTGCACAGGAGCCCGAGAGGAAAACTAAAAGCAGGGTGCCCTCGCATGGGGCGTCCCATCACAGCATCCCTGTGGATCCCACAAGAGCATCCCTGTACCACTGCAAGCCACGGCTACGAGGATCCAACCCAAATCCCGACCTCCGCCATCCCCAAAGGAGAAACACCCAGGCTCTGGCAGCAACTTCCCTTGCTGGGAGTTCAGAGGAGAGAGATTTATCTTGTTGATTATGCATTACGCTGGAGTATTTATGGAGCCACTACTCTTTTGTTTATCTTTATGATTATGATAATCAAAGGCGAAGCCTCCTGAGAAGTGTAAACAGCTGAGATCCCTTATGGTACAAACCTCTTCATTTTTCATTATATGGATTTACAACACGGTGCGGGCAGATTGGAGTAAATTGTTCCTTATTTCTGGTTTTAACAGAGCAGAGCTGTGAGCCTCGTGAATCCCCGTAAATACCCATGGAAAGGGGAATGAATTAAAAAAAAAAAAAAAAAAGAAAGAAAGAAAAAAGGAGGAGGAATTATGTAGCAAATCCCCGTTACACTCTATTGTGCTCGCTTCTTTTGTGCTATTTTACACATTTCCTTCAGGGAAGCCGTTATGTTTGAAAACTATCTCCAAATTTCATCTAGTGCTGGTTCTTGTTATGGGCACGGATACTTTTCTTTGTGCTATTTTAATTCCATTGTCGCGGTACTCTTGTATAGTTTGTTCTGTTTACTGAGCTACAGCATTATTTTTAATGGATATAATAATTATATGAACTTTTATTTATTTGCTTTGGCTCATAAAAGAAAAAAGCCAGCAGCAGATAATGCAGTAATATGCTGTTTATTCACATGTACGGCGTGTACTGTGTTTCTTTTGTGAAAAGAATAATAATTTCAACAAGAGAAGAGAGAAGGGAAAAGAAAACAAGGAACAAACAGGGACTTGTTGCCCCGGTTAACACCAGAAAGTCCAAGGAATTATTAATTATCATTCAAACTGCAGTAAATCAAGTGCAAGACGCAATCTCTCCTCGGGAAAAAAAAAAAAAAAGAAGAAAAAAGGGTCTCTTGTTCAAATGAGCAATGCAGTTTTAAAATGCTAACTCCATGAGAAAGTTAGTTGTTGGTTTTGCAGACAGAAAGCGATTTCCCCCTCGCCCAAATTACATACATATTTAAAAATGTAAATTCCTTAGCATTCCCCTTGAGAGTGCAATTTCCAGGCGGCTGTTTTGCAATGGTGTGGTGGGGGTTTTTTTGTTTTTTTGTCTCCCCCCCCCGTGCAAATCCGGAGGCGACTGCCTTCTCTTTGGGCACGAAAAGCAACTTCAAACCAGCAGCAAGTGGGGCTGCGAACCACCCGGTGCTCCTTGGGAAGAGAAGGATGCTGCGCTGCCCACCGCGCATCCCAGCTCCAAGCATCCATCCCTCCCCTCCCTGGACACGCACATCACACCGGGACCGCGAGCCGGAGGGGAGCAGGTTTCGCCCTCTGAGCATCCAGATGTCAAACATCGAGGGGGAACAACTTGTCCGTGCCCTCTAAAAGTGGCTCACAAGGTTTGATGGTCCTGTGTGGAACCTCTGCGCCAAAATCCAGAGAAGGAGGGCTGTGCGTGTCCCGCCCCGCCGCCGCCAATGCGTGGAAGCGAGAGATGGCATGAGCCCAACAAGGTAGAGCAAAAAGTTTAGGCAGCTGGCTGCAAAGAAGGGAAAAGCAGTGCAAAAGGAGAAAGCTTTTTTTTTCCCACCCCACCTCCTTGTTTTCGTCTTTTTCTCACCCACTCTCTCCTCCCCAGCAGCTCCCGCAAGCCCCGGGAAGCCAAAGCCGGCTGGAAGGATGCTCCCCCCGCCTCCAGCCTCTCCGCAGGCCCCTCGCCAGACGCTGCCCTACTTTCCCCGACGCTTTTCCCACTCTTCTCCCGCAGCTCGCTCGGCGGCAGGCGTGGGCCGGGAGCATCACCCGCTCCCCGGTACCCGCAGCACCCGCTCCCCGTGCCTGGGCTCCCGCCGCCGGACCCACCGGCCGGGGGCATCTCCCACCCTGCAGGGCATTCGAATTCCAGAGAGGAAGAGGCTGGGTGTAATGCTGCACTGACTTTAAATCATTTTAATCATTGCGTTATTTTCTAATCATAAAAAAAAAGTCTATTCGATGCCCCAAATTCCCGATTAATTCAACTGGGGGAGGAACATCACAAGAGCAGCTGATTAAGGTCCCTTTATTAAACATCTTTAAAGTTGCCCTTAATCTTTCAGATTTGTTGCTACGATCAAAAAACCAAAACAAAACAACCACCACAAATGGAGGCTGGAAATATTTTGCTTTTCATTGTCCTTTCTCTGCCCTTTTCTTCCCTTCTCATTTCACTGCAACAACAAGGGAAAAACAGAAGGAAAAGAGCGGGGGGAGGAACAGGGATAGAAAAAGATTTAAGAAAAAAAAAAAAGAAATAATCCCTGTTGATGTTGAATATCAAATATTAAAGACTTTTCTCTCCCCCCTCTTTCAGCAATATCCCTATTAAAGAATAAAACCGAAACAATCAGCGAGAGTAGCTTAGAGGACAAGGCTTCCCCATCATCCCCTTGCCTCTGTTGCACTTTAATCCCTGCAGCCAAGAGCAGGTAGGAGAGTAGGTACCGGAGACCAGAGCTCGGCTTTCCCATCGCAGCACAGAGAGAGGTCTCCTGTCGGTTGCAAAAGGATTTTAGCAATTACCTTGATTAGTTTTATTCCTTCCCCTCCAAACCCTGAAGCCAGCTGGGCTCCCAGCACCTCACACCTGCTTTTACACAGAGAAAAAAATTGAGGTTTTATTAAAGCTGGGAGGGTTTGGGAGGGTTTGGCGGGGGGGGGGGGCGGTTCTGGTGGGTGCTTATTTTCGGCACCCATCTTCGCCTGGCATCGCTGCCTCCCTGCCCACACTGCAGGGAGAAACACCCCATGCTCCAGTGGAAGGAATCCCCTACAAAAAACAAAGCCTTCTCCCTCCTGCTCCCACTCCCATCAACAGCAAGACGGGAAGCCTTCGGGAGCTTCCTAACATTGTTTGGCACCCTCCTCCCCTCCCGCGCTCCCTGGCACTTAAATACCACGGGACCCCGAACCGCTGCAGCCAGTTTCTTCCTTTCTCACCACAGGGAATTTCCACCTTTTCCTCTCTGGACGCAGCCCGTGTTCCCACAGCGCCGAGTTTCTCTTTCCTCCCTTTGTCCTCTGGCACGCGCGCTCCCGCTCTGCCCCACGGACCAAAGCCTGACTCCCAGGTGGGCCAGCCTCCCCACGAGCATCCTCCCCTTCTCAGTGCGGGCACCGCTTGGCGCCGGAGGTGCCAGGGCTGGAAACACCCCGGCTTCGGGGGTCCGCGTCACCCCCCATGGGTGGCATCCCACATGGCAGCATCCCCACTGATGCTGCGACCTGTACGGACCTACACGTAGCAATACACCGACACGCAAGTCACGCTCCCTCCCACGCCTTCCCCTCCCTCCCTTCTCACTTGGTGCTACAGGACCCCAAGGTACCGACAAAAATTGCCCTAAAAAATTAGGATCCTTGCTAGCAAGGTGCCACGCTACCAAATTAAATGAAGTTTGGGACGCTGAATCCGGAGACTTTACGGTGGTAAATGCCCTGAGCATCTCCAGCCTCTGGAGCACAGCTAGGATGGATGCAGGACACCCAAGGCATAGCCTGAGCCCGGCTAGCAGTGAAATGGCTCTTGCGGGGCTCGGAGCCACCTCCGAGGGATGCGCAGCAAGAGAGAGGGACCAGAGGTGATCCAGAAAGGTCTCAAGGGAGCAGGGGCAAAGGATCATACATACTGAGCATCAAGCATGCTGCACACGGAAAAAGGAGGAAAAAAGCACCGTACCCCCCAGCCTTGTCCTCTTCTCCTCTCTGTCCCCCAGCGGCTGCATTTCCATAAGTGATTTGCACTAATTGCTTTAAATACGGCCATGCTGTGGGTAATCAGAGTCATTAAGTGACCTCTGCTCTGGGAGGGCAGGCAGGGCTGGTGCAGAGCCCCACACCCAGGGCCATGGGCCAGCTTCCTCCTGAGCGGGGCACGCTCCCGCATCCCCAGCGTGCCGCAGTGATGGGGCTTGGCTCTAATTTGCTCTTCCCTGGAGCCCAATCAGTAAATGGCCTCTCTCCTGCCCTGGACCGGGGAGTCTAGACGCTGCCCGACACCCGTGCCGCAGCAGGGACGGATCCTGATGATGCCTGGTTGCTCCTGCCCTGGCTGGAGTAGCTGCCTGCAAGCCGCTGGCAACGCCAGGGCACCGTGGGTTGCCCATCGTGGCTGTCAGCAAGCCCAGGGCTGGTGGTGATCGGGTTGGGTTCAAACCAACCATGTACCAGCACCTGAAAACCCCCAAATCCCCCCCCAGAATGGTATTTCTGAATGCAGAAAAAAGATATTGCCCCATCCCCGTCCTGGGGCAGGGTGACAGGAGGGAAGAGCCAGCTGTCACCCCCCAGGGGACACCCGCCTTTAAGGCTAAGCACCAGCCACCGCCAGCCAGGATCCGATTCCCAGCATCCCCGTGGCACCCACGGATGGCTTTAGCCTGCAGCCAAGGGGCTTAGCCTCAGAAAGCCCCCGCCGCCCTGCGCTGGGCCTCCCAAATTAACCCTCTCCTCGCTAAGGGATGCGTCCACCACCATGAGGCGCGTTCAACCCTGCCCAGGCGGCTCGTCTACAGGTGAGGCTTAAGCTGGGGCTCGCAACGCACGCACTCGCCAAGGAGGTGGCGGACGGGGTTGAGGATCCTCCAGCCCCTTCCCACCGGTCTCTCCCCGCTCCTAGACAGACGAGTTTTCCCAGAAGCGCGCCAAGCTCCTCCGGTTCAGCCGCTTGGTGCCTACAGGAGCCCCCGACCAGGGTTCCTCAGCGCCACTAAGCAGCAATCATAAAATGCAGACCCACGCAGGGACACAGCCCTTCTGGTTGAATTTAAAGCCAGGGTTTAGTCTCAAATCTAGTGCTAAGTATAAGCCTCAACCTGCTAAGGACAGTGTTGTTTGCAGCCGAGGTCAGAGGGGGATATTTAGGCGTGCTCCGTACAGCGCAGGAATTGCACCCGGCAGCGCCAAGCTCTTGCAAGCACAGCTCAAACGGCAAAAAAGGAAGAAGCTGCATCGAAACCCAAGCAACCCTCTCGCAAGGAGACGGGGTTGCATTTGCCACCTGCAAGCGTGCGGGAGCGCGCCGGGCTCCGCAGCAGCCTGGGCCCGCATGCGTGCGCTTGAAATAAAGGCTGGGAGGTGTAAAGAAACTGCTGTGCTTCCAGGAATATGCGCTGCAGCCCGGCTTCTGCCTGTCCGCGGGGACCCATTACACTAACAGTGTGTCCATTCAGCCTGATATATAAATTACTAATGTAAATTAATGGATAATTGAAGCCCTTTAGTCCTAAATATTTAAATTATTTAACAGGCAATTAAGAGCGAAGGAGAAAGAAAAGAGGAAAAGGGGCCTTAACCCCAGCGGGCAGAAAAAAAATAAATACAAATGAAGCGAGAGGGGACCAGAAAGAGCCGAACATACACATTTTAAAGGGACGCTGCCAGTTTCAATTTGTTTGTCCGCGTGTTTGAGCCCAGCAGGACCGGTTCCGCTCCCGGTCCTTTCCAGGAGTGGAAAACTCCACGGCTGTATTTGTAACAGCTCTTGGTTACGGCAACTGCCAGAACATACACCACTTTTAGATAAGTTTTTTTTTCCCTCCTCCCTACCCCTAAGACGACAGCATTCCCTTATACAACTCCTGACCCCTTCTGGATTTTTTTTTCTTTTTTAACCCCTGCATTCACCTGATCAAGTACAAACACCTTTAATCTTCTTTTCTTTTAAAAGTGGTCTAGGTGGCTATTTTGCTCTCTCTGCATCCCCTCCATCCCTCTCCAAACATCCTCAGCAAGGCAAAGTGCTGGCGCAAGAGCAATCCATCAAGATGCTGGATCACCATCAGTGCAATGAGTTTCCCATCCTCAGACGTACAGAAGAACCCTCCTAACAGTACAGCCCACGGCAAGGAGCAGGTCAGGACCGAGCAACGCAGTGGCCCCTCCTCCTGCCTCCACCCCAGACTGGCCAGGGATATTCCCACTGCTCCCCTGAGCGCTGGAGAAGGTCATAAGGAAAAATGCCCAGTGGCCTGTTGAGAAAAGACGTCATGTGGGAAAAAAAACTATTTTAACAAAAGCAGCGTGTGAGTTTGTGCGTGCCCGGGGACGACACCGAGGGCAGGGAGGGGGATCGAGACAATAGTGAATAGACTTCAGATTATATCCTGAACTCGCAGCCTCATGGGAACGGGGTTATAAAAACCCTTTTTATTTTGTTTGTAGTCCAAAACAAACAAGTACATAAAAAGCTAAATGCGGAGGAGCCAGACAGGAAGTAACATCTGGGAAACATCTGGCCCCGGCCATCCTGCAAGCCCAGCCTCCGGCACAGCTCCGGGTACCTGCTCCTGCGGTTCCAAATCAGCAGAGGTACCCCAAACCCCCTTCCCCTGCCCCAAAAGGGCATTCCTTGGGGCAAGCTGTGCCCACCGCTCGGCTCACCTCATTCGCTGAGCAATGCAATTCCTGGGCTTCCCGTCCCTCTCCGTGCTGGGTGAAATGAGTGAAACCTTGTGCTGCTCCCACATGGGTGCCCAGCGATGCGCGGGCAGCCCCTCTGCCAGAGGAAGGAAAGCCCCAGGGGCACGTCACCGCTGAGCAGGACACCCGGGTGCAGGACTTCGAGCACTGCAGGACACTCCGAGCGCTGCAGGATGCCCTTGTGCAAGGCTCTGGGCATTAAAGGATGGCCCGAGCATTGCAAGACGTCCTAGTACAGGGCTCTGAGCACTGCAAGGATGGAGGCAGACAGGCTGGCTGGCTGGCACCAGGGCACGCTTTGCCAGCCCCAAGAGACGCCCCAGATCCTCCTCCGCAGCAGAGAGGAGGTCCTGCCCAGCAGATGCAGGGCCTGGAGGTATTTTCTTCTTCTGTTTCTCCTCTCCTGCTCTTACTCCTCCAAAAGCCCTGCAGAAAGAGCCGCCCGGCAACACTACCCCCGTGCACAGACCGGGGAAGCCTGGGGCGGCTGCAGGGCCCGATGCTCGGGCAGGTTCCAGCCCGGCTGCGCGGGAGGAAAGCCGGCTCTGCAGGCTCGCAGCCCAGGCCCTCCGCACGGGGGGAATTCCCCCTGTGGCCGCCAGCCCAAGCTGCCATCCCACGTCTTCCCTCTCCACCCGCCCCCAGCCAACGGGGTGCTCCGGGGGCGAGAAAAGAGGCGACACCGGGATGCAAGCGACCCCACAGAGCTGTTAGCTAGCAGGGGGGAGTTGCAATGAAAGAGCAGCGATGCTCAGGACTGGTCTGGATCATATAGCAGGAGTCACTTCTGTGATCTCCATGCACCCCCCAGCTGCACTTATATCTGGGAAATACCAGAACCACACTCAAATGCAGGGAGTAACTCCGCTGCCTCCTTCGCCGTTACACCGGCTGCGTCGGGGCACGGGGCAAAGCAGCAAGCGACTGGTGAACCAGCTTCACTCCGCTCCTCGGAGCAAACCAGCTGCTCCTTGCACAAGATGGGATCCCCCAGCTCACCAGATAAAACCAAAGCAAGTCCCAGTTCCCCCCAAAACATCTCCTCTGCATTTCCTACGCAGGCAGAGATGTACTTTCCCTTTGCTCTGGCAGAGCCCGGGATTAGCTTCTCACGTTTTCCAGTGGGGAGGAATAAAGCTGGTCCGGCGCTGGACCACGCCGGCGAGGAAACGGCAGCCGGGTGCGCGGCATCTGGCGCCCGCTGCTCATTTCTCATCGTGTACACGTGGGCAGCGACGTATAGGACTGTCGAGGGCGAACGGCAGTAGTGCTTACGGCTCAGGTACCCAAGCGCAGGAAGGACAAGGACGTTTCTTTTGGGGTGCTTTGCACCCATGCTGGCGGCCTGCCTGAATTTGGAGCATCTCCCCTTGGAGAGCCAAGATGAGCTGCAGGGGACTTGGGGAGTGACAGGGAGACATTAGGGACGAGAATGGAGATGTCAGAGAGCAAAACAGGGAGGAGGAAAGAAAAAAATATCAGAGGAAGGACAGTAGTTTGGGAAGGGAAAGAACCAAGGCACTTTAAAGGAAAAAATTATCCAGCAAGCTGGCAAGGTTAAAAAAGCAAAAACACTGGGACATCAGAGGATAGAGAGACCTAGTTAAAGAAGCCTCACCCAGAACACACCACTAGCAAAAAGCATCCGATGGGTCAGGGTCAGAGACGTAAAGTGCTGCATGTCCTGCAGCAAAGGGCACAACTCCCAGACCCCGAGCACCAGGCACCCCGAGCCACTGCAGCAGCAAGGGTGCCGCAAAAGCCCGGTCCTACTTTTATTCCTTGATTCTCAACCATCTTTGCACCAGCTGATGCCCACCTGTAGCCCTTTTTTTGTGCTATTACTTGTCATCTTTAAAAATAAATTGAAAGGCTACAGCAGCAAGCAGCTGCCCAGACGAGTTGGACCCCATCGCAAGCGGCGGTGAGAGCACCGAACCAGTCCCCGGTGTGCAACACCGCAGCTAAATTTGGCCCAGCGAGCAGGCAGACAGGCTCCTGAAGATGTCTGCACACATCCAGGCCGTCGGGGCGAGGAGGGTGATGCACAGGAACCCACCGGAGCCGGGCAGCCTGTTCCCACCATCCCTCGCACGTGCTGTTTCCCTGCTTTTTCTTTAAAATTCCCAGCCTAAATAAGGCTTTGGGGAGGAAATTAATGAAAAGCAAAGCTGATTACAAAGAACAATACAATGACTCAATCTGTTTCTTTTACCTCAATTGTATAAAGCTTTTATATTTATAAAGGTTTCTCTCAATACACAATGAAACGGCCTCTTGAGGGAAGCAGTAACGGCCCTGGAGACTTTTGAGCAAGACTGGACAAAACACCGCGGAAACAATCCCAAAGGAAGGGCCAGATGATCTAACAGGTCTTTTGCATCTTTAATTTCTCACCCTTTTCTTTCTCCTCCTGTTTCAGGCACAGTTTTTTAGCTGCTGCTAATTAGATGTTAATGCGAGAGCGGTTGCATTTTCAGCACATGGTGCAACGAAGAGAAAAAAAGTCAGGGCCCTAAATGACAAACCGATCACAGGGATGGGCGTCCTTATTCTCAGTGTAGGAAATATCTCTCTGGACGAAAAATAGGCCAGAAAATACTGATATCCTTTCCACACCAGGATGGATTGCTTCTGCACCCGCTGGTAGCTGCCTGATGCCCATGGGTCACAACGGTGCCTGCTTCAGATCTCCTCCCTCTCCATCTCCACATCCAACCTCTTCACCAGGGCACGGGAAGGATCTCTGAGGTTGTTTTGTCTCATTGTAATGGGGCCAGAGACAGTGGAAAACCCCCTCCAGAACAACAGACATCCCAAAACAACCCACATTTAGGTCGACCACCAGCCACAAGACCAGCCAACCCTCCTGGCTGCTCCTTTGTAGACCATCTCCCAGGAGAAGGCAACAGGACACTCTTCACCACCACCACCACCACCTCCTCCTCCTCTCTGCTGTTTATTTGAATCATCTCTAACACCCGCCTCAGCAAGTTGCAAGGAGCTGAGCCGAGCTGTTCGCAATAAAATCAATGAGGTGGTGCAGAGGCAGGAGTCTGCGCCCTTGCCTGCGGCGCCTGCCCCCGCCGCAGGGCAGTCAACGAGGGCCACCACTCGTCCTCGCCAATGCAACCGCAAACCCAGCCGCGCTCAGAGATCGCTTGGCAGAGATGTTCCATCAAGCTCCACGATGCTCTCCCCTTAACCCTACGCCTAGCTCACCGTTACCATAAGAGTTAATCTGATTTCAAATATTTTATTGCCTTTTATCACCCTGCCAGAAGCTTTATAGGAGAAGCCAATCTCTGCAGTCCCTGGCCGGCAGAGATGACCCTGACTCTGCACCAACGCACCAGCAGACGGAGCCTGTACAGAGTTTGTGCTTCACTTCAGCTCCCCTGGAGCACCATCATACCTAGAGGTGATACTCCAAGGTCCACATGGAAGACCAAGGCACAGGTCAAGAATGGATGGGGAGCCTCAAATTGGTCGTGGTGGGATGTTACTCCCCTTGTTCGTTGAGTCAGGACCCTCCCAGCAGCTACTGGTGTCCCTACGGGCAGTGACCTCCCTCCAGCCCCGTCAGGGACCTGGTGCCTATGCCCCAGTCGAGACAGGAACGAAAGCTGCTGCTAAGAGACACATTTATGGCCTTCCAAGAGGGAGCCCGATGACAGCTTAATGAGCTTTTTGTTTTTCAAGTAGTGGTTTTATATTTACGACCTGAAAGGGAAAGATGCAAGTAGGCAGACGATCATGGGGCTATCTGCTCCTTCTGCTCCTGACCCGCTGCCGTCCAACCCACATCCAAGCCGTTCCAGGAAGCCATAAAAAACGATTGCATTTCAGCTTTTTCCTCCTTCTTCTTTCTCCCTCCCCAGTAAAAACAAAGAGCATTTTTTTTTTGGTGGTGGTGGTGGTGGTGATTTCATTTTAATGTTCACCCCAAGGAAGAGCATCAAATATTAATGCAGGAAGCCTCAGAGAGATCACACCGGAAACCAGAGGCCCCATATGTTGTGGAGCATCCCAGTGGATGCAAGATCCCACCAGTTCATCCCCAAGGCCTGGCTCTTGAATGCCTGGGAAGGAAGGAGGAGAAAGGAGGAAGTCAGAAGCTGGGCTTTATGAGCGAGATCACATTCCTGGGACATCAGCCCAGAGTTGCACTTGGAGGAGGAAAAAAAGTTGGGGGGGGGGGAGGGGGGGAACCAAAACCCACCACCCCTCCCCAGGATGCTGCACTGTTATTTATAAGCTTAATAGTGAAAAGAGAGGGCAAAACTCCCTGTTTTTTTTCCCCAGATCTCAGCATTATCACAGCAGAGAAATGCCTTTGGGCTGCAAGAGCATTCCAGCCACCAGCAGGAAGATAAGCCTCTTCCTTTGCCTCCACATTCCTTGGCAGAGAGGAGATACATGGGGTTTAATTGCATACAGAGATGCCACAGCCCGGATACAAGGGTGATATGAGCTTTTGTCCGGGTCATAGGCTCACCTGACTGATAAAGACCCTGCCCTATAGCTCACGAAACTCAGAGGGCACCTTGGCCAAGCCCAGCTCGAGGAGTTGGTGGGGGCCGTGCAAGGCCAAGACGTGCAACGCAAGGGGCTGGTGGGGGACATGCGACATCAGATGCGCAATGCAACATCTGGTAGGGGAAGCGTGCAACATGGCAACGTCCGATGCAACACAGGGCCCGCTGCATCATTGCACGTGATGTCAGACATGCACTTCCCCTGCTTCCAGGGAAGGAGAGAGAGCACCATTGCGTGCTTGGTGGCGGCATCCTTCTGCCAAAACCTCACGTGGCCACGGACTGGAGGCAAAGCGCTGTGCTGGGAGGCAATTTGTTGCCGGGCAAAGACGGAAAACGACGAACCAAGCTGCTGAGCTTGGGACATCTTCTCCCTCATCCCTCTCCGTCCCCGCGCAAGCCCCATCTGCAAGTCCTCTTTGGCAGCCATGAGGACCCAGGAGCCCTGGGTGTGCACGCCAAAAAACCAATAAAAAATAAAATTAAAATTCCTTTTCAAGGGGGGAATTAACGATTTCCTAAGCGCGGTGGTGATGCGAAGCGAGGTCCGGGGTGGGGGTGGGGGGGCTGGGGAGCAGGGGGGGGAGGAGGGCTAGCGGCAGCCCCCACTCCTCCGCTCCCCTTCCCTCTTTATCTGCTGCCTGGGGCTCTGCCCCGGCGCCTGCTGATAATCAGGGAGCGCATTTGAAACCCCGGCGCCAGACAGGATCCTTATCTCCTCCTGAAGAGGAATGTGGGATGGGGGCAGCCCCTGCAACTGCTCCAGGAGGTTGGGGCGGGGGGGGGGGTGCAGAGAGGAAGGACCCCCCCTCGCCATGCCCCCTGCACACAATTAGGAGAAGCGGGGAAGGGAAGGGAGGCAGGGAGAGCCCGCCGGGGTGGGTGACCGTGGCTTGGCCTGCTTGCAGGGAGCCGCCTTTCCAGCTGAGCCACCAGCACTCACTGCCGGGGCGGCCGGAGGGGTCGGAAGCACCCACCGCCCTGTGCAAGGGCCGTGTAATTATCCCGGGGAGAATTGCTCTGCTTAATTTCCCCATAAAATCAAGTCTTGGGTAGGCTGGCTCAAAAGAAAAAAAAAAAAAAATAAAAACCAGGAAAAAAGAAAGCTGAGTGAGGAGCCAGGGCCAGGCTGATCCCGCTGGGAAATGCCCAGAGCGTGGGCCTCGGGGACATGAGGTGACAGCCTGGGAGAGCCACGTTTCCCCAGCCTGGCTGGCAGGCAGGCAGGCAGGCAGCTCTCCCTCCCCTCCCACCCACAGAGATGCAGGGCGAGGGCTGCGGGCCATCCCCCCCAAAAAAGCCCAAGACCTTCGGGGCTCAGCTTGGGGACCCCGCGAGACAGGGGCAGCCTTTAGGGTGGGAGGGAGAGGAGGACTGCACCCCCCCCCCCCCCGAGCCTTCCTCCCTGGCGAGGAGGGCGACGGGCTCTGCTCAGGCACTGTCGCTAGAGCTGCCTGGGGGCTGATCCCCATTACCAACAGGACCGACAGGAACTTCAAGCAGCCTTATAACAGCCATGGCTCCAGCCCAGTGCTCCCTCCCGGTATGAGGGCTGGATGCTCTAACACCCAAAAAAGAGCTTTGCGCGGTTATTTTTGCAATCAGGAACGCAGACCTTTCCCCTCAGTGGCTGGGAAGCATCACACCAGCACTCGCGGTGAATTTGTACTTGCCACATGGCGCCATAGGTACGTGGCTGCCACGGACAGCCGAGTCCCGGCCAGTATCGGCAGCCCTCGGCTTCATCCCTGCCAAGGGTTTCATGGGCATCCACCCGAGAAGGACCCTGTTGATGCCATCAGAGCCTCTTGGAATTTGCATCCAATTTAAGGGATATTTAAAAAAAAAAAAAAAGGGGGCTAATGAAGTTTAGAAGCTGCCGACACCGACCATATGCCTCAAATATGCACGGTACAGTTGGTGCCTAGGTAATGCAACTGCAGGTATCAGCTCGCCTAATTAGCTACCAGAAGAAAGTCTAATTTAAAACAAAGCTCTTATTTTATTTATTTGCTGACAGTAGCAGAGTGATTCCCTCCAGCGTGATGTGAAAGTAAACACACTGTCCTCAATATAAACTGCCACGGGCTTTTTAATTTTATCCTTCAACAAGTGTTCCCTGGGTAGTCTTTGGGAAGGGGGGCGGGGGAGGGGGAGAAAACCAACCAAAAACCAACCAAAAAAAAAAAACCCAAACCAACTCTGGGGAGCACCAACCTGCAGCTCCCATTAGCATTACAGAGGGCTTGCAAAGACAGCTTCCCACTTGTCACCTCCTTGCCACAGAAAAAAGCAAGCGCACACACCATCAGAGCTCCTCCGCTGCGCCGGGGAAGACAGGTAAACTGCCTTTAATAAAAGGTCCGTAAAAAAAATGTGTGTCCCCCCGCTGCACTGTCATCGACTGGGGTCACGAAAGGAGCTCGCTGCATCCCAGCCCCTGCTGCCATCGCCCTGCAGATGCCCATGAGACAGGGGCTGCTGCTTGCTCAAGGCACAGGCAGCGGCACAAGTTGGTGTCTGGCTCCAGACCGCTGTTGCAAGGTGTAAGTCGTCCACCCAAGGTAAGAGACTCCTGACAGTCCCCACCCCTTCCTTCCCCTAGAGAAATCCTAGAAGCAGGGAGAGAGTACAGGGCCACTGCAATTTTATTTAGTATATTTATTGAAGTGCTTTAAATAGATATGGATTGACTCTCTCAGCTCTGGCTATTGCAGCTTGAAAGGGGAGCTGCAGGCTCTTTGATGAACGCACACAAGGCTGCTTCCACAGATGCTCAGCATCCCACACCATGCGGTACCTCCTCCTGCCTACCAAACTACAACAGGGACCCCTGTATCACCCTCCTTGTAGAGGCAGGAGGGTGGCATAACCCCCCCACTGTGTATGTTTTAGCTTGAGTGCCACGGTTGTAGGCAGCGGTTGCTCCAGTAGCACCACATCCTCACTTTGCCTGGGCAAAGCTGCCCCAAATGCCCACTTTGACACCGTTTAAAACCACAAATCCCTCCAGTCACATCCCAATGGGTGGTGGAGACATTCAGTTATCGCTGAGCAAACAACTCACCGACCCACCCCCCACATGCAGCAGGGTCCTGGGGAAGCTCTCCCCAATCCCAGCTCTGCAACCACATCCCATCAACAAGACCCAGGAGCAGGGTGGGAAAAGGAGCAGCAAGATGTCAGCTTGGAGAAAAACTCTTCTCTTCGGGCATTGCACTTCACCTCTCACAGCTGTCAGAGGATGGTCGGTGCCAAGCCCTATCGCAAGCCTGTTCAAAGGGATGCTTCAGCATCTCTCCTCTTGGAAAATGCAACGACCTGGTGCTTCCACTGCTCCCCCTTTACGCCATCCACATAAAACCATCATACCTTTCCACCACCACCACCATCAATCGTCTCCATATCCAAGATCAGGCCACCAGCTCCACAACCCACTGAGGCAAACCCTTCATCCTTCCCCTGCCACCTTCTTCATACGGTCCAAGCTCATCTGAATAATCAGAGATTTATTCTTTCCTAGCAGCACATCCTGCCACCCATTTATGAATTTATAAAAGGAGGGAGAGGCATCACAAGCCTTTATGGACAATGCAGGCTAGGATGCGCATTTTTCTTTCCACTGATGAAAGTAATTCTGTTCAGTTAAGAAGTACATAAAAATCACACTATTCTTAGGCAGCTGGGAAAGAGGAGGAAAATCCATTGCAGTGACCCTGAACAGGCGCTTCCCCAGGGCTTCAAGGCAGAAAACTTATCAGACACTGCACTGATAACACTCAGGCTGAACCATAAGTCTTCAGCACATAAAAGGTATTCCTAACTGCAGGGGGAATGAGCAGGGGGAAAATAAGGTTAAAAAAAAAACAAAAAAACAAAAAACCAAAAACCACAGAGGCCAAAGGCTGGGGGGTGGCAGCAGGTCTGGGGTTCATCTGCAGAACAGGTAGCACCCCTGGCACACACTCCCGAGGGCTAAGCAGGAGGATGCTGATGCTGGGCTCCCATCTCCTGCCACCGAAGCATCCAGGGAAAGTTTGTCTTCTGCATATTTAAAGCTGCAGAGAAGTGGGAGAATCAGCATCCATACCACCATGAGGCTGGTGAAAGATTCCCCCCTGGGTCAGCACCTTCAATCACCCCCAACAACGTATCTGCTCATTACGGCCCTATTTGCCTCCCCCTCCACGTCCCAGTCCCAATACCCATCTTACAACACCTTCTCCCACCAACCCCACTCCTTTTCTTCCCTGTAACTCCAGACCAACTCTTTGTCCCAGGCACAAAGAGCTGTGAGGTTTCCGCTGCGGGTTTCTCTCTGCACCAGCTTCACACCCAGTTCTTTGGGAACGCCTGGTCAGAGCAAGCCAGCTGTGATCTGTAGCTGCTTTTTAAGAAACAACTTTGCAGGAGTTTTCTCCATGCCTTGTGCAATGATGGAGTTTGCAACGCAACCTCAGAGGGGTCCCCCTTCTCCTCCTTAGCAATCACCTGCTCTCCCTTCACCTGTCAAATCCCACGAGGATCCCTCAAGCTGGGGAAGCCAAGCGACACAAAACAAGCTGGAAACAAAACCCTCTCCTATTTCCAAACTACCTTCGAAAGGCGAGAAGCAGCACACAATGCAGCTATATGGTAACCAGACCCACAGGAACCACATCCAAAAGGGAGGCCGTGCAGCTCCTGGCTGCCCCGCATGTCCTGCAGCTATCCACAGACCGAGATAGTTATTCTCGTTGAAGGAAAAAAAAAAAACCAAACCAAAAAAACCCACATTTGCCATGCTCCTCTTCCAACGCCTCAGGCTCAGTCTTCCAAGCAAGCCCCAGGCTCCAGCCAAACCGCTCCTCATTTCTAGGGGTGATGACCCCCCCCCACCCCAGTCAACAACCCACCAGCTCTGCAGCACTGCCGTCCCTACAAACGTTGAAGGCCACTGCCTTCCCCGAACCGGCAGCTCCGTGCCTCATCCAAGGTCCACCCGCAGCACCAATTCCGCCAGCCTGCACCCGCAGCAGGGTGCCGCATCCCAGCATCACCCAGCTGAAGCCATTGCTCCCTCCCTCCGAGGGCGGTTTTCCAGGCAGAGCAAGGATGGGAATTACTCAGGCAGCATGTGACATGACCACCAGAAGGAGGGCATTGCGTTACTGGAGCTAAAACTGGATCCTGGTTTCTATTGTCTATTCTTTTGTAGTGATGGGAAGAAAGAGCTGCTGCTCTGTAATCAGGCCTCTTCTGGCTGGTTTGCCGCTTTTAGGCCCAACCAGGATAATGCAACATTGCTTTCATGTGGCAAGAGAAGCTTATAAACAATACTATTACACTGATACACCGCCGAAATTAAAGCCCTGCTCTGACTCTCAGTTGCTCCCAGAGGCAGCCTACTTGCCTTGGACTTAACATTGTCTCTAAAAGTCTATAACACAGTGAATGGACTAAATTTCTTCCTAAATAAGCACTCGTGAAATTTAATTACTCCAAAAATAATACCTATTACCTATTTCTGAAAAGAAGAGCAATTCCTTCCAGCTTTGCTGATTTTTTTTTTTTTTTAGCAAACATTCTACATTTCTTGTTTCGCTTATCTGTATGTGCAAAATTACAGTTAGAGCAGAGCAGCTCCAGATCACAATTCATCCAAAAACCTTAAAGTCTTTTTTCACTGGTGCTTCTTCATAGCTTTATTTTACTTTTTGGTCCAGAATTATTGAGCTCCCCTCCACTCCCTCCCTGTAAGAATTCAGATTCTGAGCTCACCCATACAGACAGATTGAGACTGAAACCTCCAGAGTGGATTAACTCAGCCAGAAATGATCTCAGCTGTGAAACATCACAAGGGGCAGTCACATTCTCAGCAGCTTCAAAATAGAGGTTTGGGGTTTTTTAAATTAAAAGGGGATGCCATCTCTCTGCATCTGTGTTTTATCTGGAATGAACATCCTGGTACTGGAAGAAAACATGCTTTTGCTTTCCCAACTCCAGTTTCTCATTTTCATCACCTTCTTGAGAACCTCTTCATGGTTTCTCAAGCCTTCTTCTGCACTGCAATAAGAGATTGTCTCTACAAATAACACTGTTTAAAACCCAGGGAACTCTGCAATAGCACAAGGACTCATTTCACCACCCAAGTGACCCAACCCCAGAGTAGCCTTTTCCCAGGCTCCGCACCTCTTGGCTTAAAATATCTCCTGGGCAGCTCGGTTGGTGTATTGGGTTTGCACGGCACAGTTTTGGTAGCAGTGGGGCTACAGGGGCGGCTTCTGCGAGAAGCTGCTAGGAGCTTTCCCCCGTGTCCAACAGAGCCAATGCCAGCCGGCTCCAAGATGGACCCGCCGCTGGCCAAGGCCGAGCCCATCAGCAACAGCGGCAGCGCCTCTGGGAGAACAGATTTAAGGCAGGGGGAAAAAACTGCAACAGCAACTCCTCTCTCCAGCTGCAGTAAGAATATGCGAGAGCAACAGCCCCGCAGACCCCCAGGTCAGTGCAGAAGGAGGGGCAGGAGGTGCTCCAGGCGCCGGAGCAGAGATTCCCCTGCAGCCCCTGGGGCAGACCCTGGTGAGGCAGGCTGTCCCCCTGCAGCCCATGGAGGCCCACGCCGGAGCAGATCTCCACCTGCAGCCTGGGGAGGACCCCACACCGGAGCAGGAGGATGCCCGAAGGAGGCTGTGACCCCGTGGGAAGCCCTCACTGGAGCAGGCTCCTGGCAGGACCTGTAGTCCGTGGAGAGAGGAGCCCAGGCCAGAGCAGGTGTGCTGGCAGGAGTTGTGACCCTGCGGGGGACCCACGCTGGAGCCGTCTGTGCCTGAGGGACTGCAGCCCGTGGGAGGGACCCACGCTGGAGCAGTGCGTGAAGAGCTGCAGCCCGTGGGAAGGACCCACGTTGGAGAAGTTCCTGGAGGACTGTCTCCTGTGGGAGGGACCCCACGCTGGAGCAGGGCAGAGTGTGAGCTGTCCTGCTCCTGAAGAGGAAGGAGCGGCAGAGACAATGTGTGATGAACTGACCATAACCCCCAGTTCCCATCCCACTGTGCCGCTCGGGGGGAGTTGGCAGAGAATTTGGGAGTGAAGTTGTGCCCAGGAAGAAGGGAGGCGTGAGGAGGCGGTGTTTTAAGATTTGGTTTTATTTCTCATTACCCTGCTCTGATTTGATTGGTAACAAATTAAATTAAATTTCCCCAAGTCGAGTCTGTTTGGCCTGTGACAGTAATTGGTTGAGTGATCTCTCCCTGCCCTTATCTCGACCCACGAGCCTTTCATTATATTTTCTCTCCCCTGTCCAGCTGAGGAGGGGAGTGATAGAGCAGCTTTGGTGGGCACCTGCATCTGGCCAGGGTCAACCCACCACAGCTGGGACAAGCCAGGAGGCCACACTGCCAGCGAAGCAAGGGCCAGGTTTATTGTGGCACTTATGTAGGGATAAATGCCTGCCAGATCAAACCCCCCCAGAGACCCTCAGGACCTGCAGAAGCAGTTGGCACCACTCTTACGGTAAGATGCTCTTTTCCCCCCCATCCTTCCCCTTGATGCTCTATTTTCTGAGAAGTCAGAGACTGCTGCTCCCCAAAATCATGAAAAGCCAAAGCTGCAGAATACCCTTGACCCAAAGGTCTACAATAATCCAAACTCCTCCAGCTTTCAGACCCCGCAGTTTACATAAATGCCTAACTTTTTTTTTTTTCCTTTACACATGCTGGCAAAGCAAACCCCAAGAAACTGCCACATCCAACAGGCCAAGCGATTTCTTCCAAAGCATGTGTGTAGGCTACAAGGAAGCCCACCCTTCCCTCCCCATCTCCCCCGCGGCTGACCCAGGTGTAGGATGCTCTCCTCCTGCTTCCCCTTCAGCCACTCCACCATCATTAGTGAAGGACCATTTCCTTCCGCAACAGATAAAGGTCATCTACCAACAAGTGTCTTTTGCCATGACCTGAAGGCATCCTTCAGCACTTCTCTTGCCTTGCCGGAGGTTTTTCCAACATTTTTCTCACTCCTTCATGTATTTCGAGGTACCCCATCTCAGCTCAAATGATGCGGTCCCTTAAGCGGCAGAACAAAACCTGCTTTCCTACAGATCTGCTGCTCAAAATACTCGCGCCCACGTGGTGTTTGTGTTCCCCAATAGTAGGTGGCAAGTGTTATGCTGTTGGGTTTTTTAGTGGGATATTAATAGATCCCTCTCACTGCCCGACCAGCTCGCCTAGATAAAAACTTTACTGCTAATTTCCTAATCAGGCAGGCGCTTAATTGCGAGACATCTACTTCTGAGTCAAAGAGGGGGAGGGCTGCAGACACACAAACAGCACAACTGCAAGAAAAAAAAAAAGGCTGGATTTTTTTAGGAAATCAAGCTAAAAAAAGAAATCTTCCCCAAACAAACAAGCCCCAAATAAGCCAGACAACCAAAAGCTAAATCCATCAGGATTTTTCCTGTCTTAGGCACAGGAGCTTCTCTCGGTGCCTGGGCCAAAGAGATGCTGTGTCCTGCGGTCCCTTCTGCAGGGGGGCTGGAGCCCACGGCTGCTCCCGGAGTGGGGGGGCACAGCAATGCCTCTCTCCTCCCGCATCCCATATATAGCACGGTCCCCGCGGGCTGCGAGCAGATGGTTACCAAGCTGACAGGTTGCAAACAGCTCCGTAGAGCTGGTCAGGGAATCAGATAGTGTCTCCATGCCTTTAGTTTTGGAAACAAAAGACATCTCCCTGCTAAAAAAGTTTGCTGCGGGACCTCGCCGCTCCCCCTATTTTCAGATTTCTTTTTAAAAGCACTTTCAATCCAGCTGACATCGCTTAGGTCTGAAGCCTACACAACTCTCCGGGCTGCCTGCACATAACTTTTTCTACTCCGAGAAGGCAAAATGGATCTTTTCATCTGACTCTCCTCTCTGTAGCTGGAAGGAGAACGCAAGGACAGCCACGACGCACGGCACATCATCAGCCTTGCTTTTCCAGCAAGTTGAAGGCAATCGCTTCCCTGCAAAAAGCTTCTTCCCTTGACTTCCTATCAAACTTGCAAACACCGTGAACTCAGGGCAACCCGGAGAAGCTTCTTCCCAGCATCCCCGCCGTTTATTTACAGGCGCTCCAAGGGCTTGGAAACACTCCTGGACCCCAGCCCTAAATACATGGGACAGCAGTGACCCCGCAGAGTGCCAGCCAGCAACCCAAATCATCTTTTAGGGTGTGTTTATTTTTTACAATCATCCTTCAGCAGGCCACGCTGGATACCGCCCCCCCCACCTACCGGGATGCAAAGCGCAGCCAAACTGCAGGACTCCGGCTTCTTTTGCTTCCCCGCTGGCTTTAGCTCTGCAACTTGACCCTCGCAGAAACATATGGTTTGCATTCTCCTCCCTATACTTTCCATAGACTCACTCACGCTGTCCTTCCCCCACCTCCCCTAGGCACACAAATCCAAGCCCTTTTCTCTCGAAGCAAGAGATCGTCCCGGCAGCCCTCCCCGTCACTCTCTAAGGGAAGGAGACGAGCACAGGCAGACCGGGAGAGGCTGCAGTAAAACCCCTCGGCTGAGACCGCTAAGTGGGCTTTGCTATTTCATGCAGGGGTCATTAACAGCCCGGCTGGATCTGCTGCGTCCCCTTATAGCCAGTCCATAAATACTAATGAAAACAGAGCCAGTATGTCATTGGGATATGGAGACAGAAAGGGGGAGGCAGCAAGCGCGCGCACAACAAAAACCCGATCTGCAAGCAGAGCTTTGCCTTCCCCAGCCGGCCAGGGACCACCGAAAAGCTGCCCTGCTCAAGCCTCCGACCTCATCCCTCTCTGCTAGCAGGAGAAGACAGAAGCAGCAGCAAGCCCTTAGGATGTGGGGACAGCAAACGGGTACAGCAACGCTAAGGCACCGCGGGGTGCCGGTGGTCAGATGATGCTTGAAGGGCAGGCACTGGCCGCTGACCGGGTTAAGCAGCAACTTCACCTCCTCTTTTCCCCCTCCCCATGTGCAAAAGTCATCTTTCTTTTCCCGTTAGGCAGTTTTCATCTCATTTTCTGCTTCACCCAGCAGCCGGGCTTTTCCCCACAAAGAGACGACAGCAGCCTAAGCCGGTTTTTGTTCAGCCCAGAGGACCGATCCAGCGGGAAATGGCGAGAGGGATTTTTACGGAGCATTACTTTGCCTTACCGACAAGCAAGGCATCGCCTTCTCCCAGCCCGTGTTCCGGGATGAAGTTTAAAATTCACAAGGGCCCTCGTGCCCGCTTCTTTTTTTCTAGTGTCCTTAAAGCACCGCACTCGAGAGGAACCTCGCAGAGCCTGGGAGGGCTGTGGGATGGACAGATGGATGGATGCCCCTGGCCAAAACAGCACAAGCTGTGATAGAAACCAGAAGCCTTGTGGTCCGCGAGCCCGACTGCCTTTGCAAAGCATACCGAGCATTGCTGGCGCGCCTGCGTACCCCACACCATCCTCCCGGCCACAGCCGATGAACGCTGCGGCAGAAACCCCAAAGATCCTCTGAATTTATATACATTTTCGGTGGCGCAGAACCAGCAAGCCTGACAGTTTTTTGGAGCCGAGCACAGCACAAATCCCTCTTAGCAGGTATTAGAAAACCACACTTTAAAAAAAAAATCATCTATTTTTGACCCATTGTGTTTTCAGGTTTGGCATTACTCAAGGTTTTAGCTGGACAGATGAGGCCCTGCAGTAACCTGTGTCTTTCCCTACCACGTATCCCCCGGGATCCTTCCCGATCGGCTGGGACCCCGTCTGCAAAGCCGGCGCGTGGGTTTTTCCATCCCCGGCAGGACCAGCCCCAACACGCCCCAGACTCCCGGGGTTTTGTTGTAAACTACAAAGGAACCTGCCCAATTCGCCCCAGTTTGCATAACCAGTTTATCCCAAGCATTTGTTTTAAAAACTCAACTCTTGTTAGTCACTGTTCAGCCCAAACAAAACCCAACCCTCTTCCCAGCTTTTGGATCTCGCTTTTCCAGCTTTGGGCAGAGCCAGCATTTTTATCTTGGTGTATAAATTTTAGAGTCTGAAATAAGTGCCTCCATACCTATGTGTGTGTACATACATATATATATATATATATATGTATAAAACAGGGTAGCCAAAGTACCCATGACCCAGGATAGGGATTAACCACAGGGCTGTAACTCCCGAAATCCAAAGCTGGGATCCCTGGGCTATGGCACCACAGGATTTTAACGTGCAAAGCCTCCACAGCCACCCCTCCCAGCCTCGCTTGCTTCACCCAAGCACAGACTAGTCATTCACCAGTAGCAAATCTTTTAGGATAGACACAGGTGAAAGAAAAGGGACTGCAAAGGGGGAGAAAATAAGTTTTATAGCCCTTGGCAGCCCACACCCTGGCTTCATCACACTCTGGACCCCAGTCAGCCGAGCAGCTCCGTGCTGCACAGCCGTGCAGCCAAATCCCCTCTCCTGAAACAAATCCCTTTAGTGCCGACACTGGAGCACGGAAAGAGGCGTTTGCAGGGCTCTGACTGCAGAAAAGCAGCCAAAATGATGTACAGCAGGCATCGCACATCCTCCGGGAAAACGTGCTTCCACAACCGAGTCAAGTATCTCCTCCTAAAGACCAGGGGAGGACAAGAACCACCGCAGACCCAGGTGGAAACACATGGGTGGAGATGGCAGGGGGGCCCAAATTACCACCTCTTCTTCCTTCCCGCCCAAAGCACTAGCCTGTGGTCCCAGTGGTGCTGACAGAGCCAGGCACACAGCCAGCAACAACACCGTGTCACCAAGCGCTTGTCCCCAAAGCGGATAGACTGGTACAACTCCGAAGAGACCCTTCGGAGTCACACAGGCATGCCGCCGCCCCAGTGAGGAGCTCCTGAGCACTGGGAACAGCTTACTTCCAGCCCAATGAAGATTTTCAGCAGTACTTGACCCACTCTAGGAAGATATTGTCCGGTCAGGTCCCAGAAAGCAGAAGAGACAGGACATTTAAGCTTCTCCAACACAGGCTGGAAGAGAAAACTCTTCAACGAGCCTAGTCTCCAATGCAGCAACTCAGACCGCTGATTACTTTTAATTGCTGTATAATTGGACTTCGGAGCCATGCTTTCATTTTAAGCATGTCTCTACATTTCACATCTGTCAAGGGAGAAAGAAAAACCTTCAAAATAATATTGCAGCGCAGGAACATCATAGCACCATCCAGCAACTGTAACAACAGCCACGCCAGGCGGGGAGGTGAAGGTACCCGCACCCCGAGCAGCATCCCCAGCCTGTTTGGGATAAACAGGGGTGGAGGGAGGCTGCTGGGATCCCACACCTGGGCAGCGGCCATCCGAAACAAGGCGATGGCCCCAAGCCAGACCACAGCAGACAGCACGGCCACATTGCAAGATCCACCCTCCTGACCAGCACTAATTACTAGCTTCACTTGCAGGCCCTGCAAAGCCTTCAGAGATGCCCCTCCAGGTGAGGGTGGGGATGCTTGCTCGGCTCCGTTTGGCTACATGGATGAAAAGCAAGCAGCAGACCGCAATTTTTTTTTTTCTGTTGTTTTAAATAGCAACCACTTTCTGGCTGCTGGAAAACACCCTCCTTCTGTTCTTCAAGCCAAGCCAAACAGAGCCAATAACGCAGCCGAGTGACAGTGTAGGACGGTGAGGTCTCCACGGGGGATAACAAGCACGCAGAGGAGATCGGCCCCCGCTCACAGACCATGCAAGGTGGGGACGAGACACCCTCAAGATAGTAGAGGGGCAGAGCCAATTGCCCCAGCGGAAAGAAGCTCTGTTCATCCATCTCCATAAAACCCTCCGAAGCCCTGTTCCTCCATCCCAATTGCTTTCCGTCCTCCAACCAGCGGTCACCGTCATCCAAAGGAAGGACTACAACTTCCCAGCACATCGCGCGGGTCCATTGGAAAACTGGACGGTCAGCGAAGCGAGGTCTTCTGCTGGGGACCGCCTTGGTGCCTTCGGCCACTGCTGGGTGGATGTGCCCACGTGTGCCACTGGTTGTGAACAAGCCCAAAACCTCACAGCCTAGAAAGCATTGAGGACACTCGCCGACAGCAACCTCAGACAGGAGGAGACAGCAACACTGCATCCCAGGCGTGTCCCTTCTCCCATTTAAATCTGTCCCGAGGAGCTCCTCGGCTCTCTTACCTCCTGCCTAAGGAAAACTCCCACGCTATACAATGCGACACAACCCTTTTAATAGCTTCCCACCTCCGCCAGCCTCCCGGCCGGGAACCCTGAGTTTGTTTTACAAGGTCTTGTCCCTCCAGCCTGCCACCACCCCAGGAGATGGAGGTATGCCGAGGGGCCCACCCAGAGGTGGGCAGCCCATACTGCTCCTTATTTACGTCATGGAGGAGGACACGTAAAGGCATTTAAATGCTGCCAACCGAGAAGGGAACGCGGTGAGAAGGGGGCAGTTGGCGATCATTTCCAGGCTGGTGGCAGCTCCCAGGGAGGAGAGTCGTTCCGCAAAAGGGAAGACTCACAAAGCAACAGCAGGACAAAGTCAGGGTGAAGAAAAGCTTGTTCTCATCTCAGCCGGGCTCTCGCCTCCCTGCCCAGTGCAAGCCTCCCCCTCGCAAGGGCTCCTATCAACAGCCACCATGTCCATCTCCAGACAACTCCAAGAGGGAGGGATGCCTGGTGGGGAAAAGCGTCACCGTGCCTTACAGGAGCGTTCCCCATGCACCATCCTGCACTCAAACCCTCTCACACACATTTTACCTGCACCCAACGGCCATTTGGTTCAATATATCAAGGCGCGGTGAATCCCATCCCTAGGGCAAGCCAAAGCACCCAACACAATCCTGCACCTGTATGCAGTGACATCAAGACCACTGAGGGCTCAGAAGCCCTCGCCTCTCCTCCTGCGGTGGCCTCCGCTTGAGAGAAAGGCAGATGGATCTAATACGCATTAAACGTCTCAAAATGAGATTTTCCACGCTCTCTCAAAGGGAAACAATCCCTCAGCTTTCGCACTCGGCGTAGGCTTGTGAAGGAGGGGAGCTGGGGGGCAGCAAAGGTTACTCATGGGACCTTTATGGAAACCACACCGGCGGGATCCCCCAGAAGCATGAGAGATGCCGGGATCTGAGACTTTTGTGTCTGGCTTGATGAGGGGTTTGTACTGATGAGGAGCGCCGCCCACGCTCGCAGCCCTGGGTATTCGGGCAGGGAAAGGATCGCTCGTGGTACAAACAAGCCCCCTCTCTCCTTCTAGCTTTTTCGGGAATAACTGGGGGAGAGAAGCCAGGGCAGCTGTGCTATATGTGTGTATATACGTGTATTATAGGCTGCTGCCAATCAGACTTGTGGGGCAAAGGGATGGAGGTTGAGAAGGAGACCGGCAAAGATGCTCTGCAAATCTATATAGGTCTTCTTCCTTACCTGAAGGGACTCGCTCCCCCAGAGAAAGGGAAAGCCCAGACCTCAAATGCAAGCAGAGAAAAGCTTAAGTGTTTGAGGCTAGAGCTCTGCTCAGTCTGCTTCTTGTATAACCGGGTATATTACCCTTTAGTAAGTGTCTCAACTTGCGTCCTCCATCTCCCAGGGTTAAAAAAAAAAAAAGAAAAAGAAAAAAAGTCAAACAGCACTGCCTTTAACTTAAACAAGCAAAGCTAAAGGGGAAAAAACTGGCTCAAAACATTTACTTTTTAGATCCTGGGGGACTATGTCAGCCCCATCCATATGGACCAAGCTCTGCACGGCAGGCAATGGGATGTGCCTCCCGATAGCTATTTCACCTGCACGAATCCAGCTCCAGGAAGAAGCCTTGTCTCATGGAGAAAGCCCAGTTTTGGGACTCCTGTGCCACCGCCACACCTGCCCCACAGCCTGCCATCCCCATGCACATGCACCAGGCAGCTCCGCAGCCACCCCCAGGGCCTGGGAACTGGTAATTCCTCCTCCTCGCAGCAAAGACCAAGGTCAGCAATGGATTAGCTGGAAAGGGGATATTTCCCAGCACCTCAACAAGTGAGTGCTCGGCCATCAGTCCCCTCTGGAGAGGGGCGGAGGGCTGAAGCAGAAGGAGGGAAGACACGGTGACCTCCATGGAAGCTGCAGGCAAGGCAAGGGACCCAGCAGAGCCCAGGCTTGCGGGCTGAGGAAAGACGGGAAGCAGAGTCCACACCAAAGATGAAAACACTTTCTTCCTCTTGAGCTGTAAGACACCCTGCCTGCTGCTGAGCATCATGGTAGCAGGCGGCTTGCTTTGCTTGCATGCTTTCTCCCCTTCCCCACGTGAATTTCTCCATGGAGCCCCACACCGAGAAACACAGGGAGCCAAATTTGTTGCCATCACGATCCCCTTACCAGATTTACCCCGAGGTACCCTCCCAGCCACCAAGAGTTTGGGTTAAGGCTTGCAGGTGAAACACCCCCCCCCCCCCCCCCCAAGTTACACAGGGTAGCAGTGCCTGGACCTCCAGTTCGGGGATGAGGACTGGGACCCACCACCCCAGCATTTCACTACAAACCTAACCCAGATACAACACACCCATGTGGGTCCAGAGGAGCTCACAGCAAGAGGGAACAGCCCCCCCCACCCCCCAAAAAAAATGCTGAGCCGAGACAGCAGATCTGGGAGAAGCCACCGAAGGCAGCGGGGAGCAGAGGAGACCTGAGCGGGGCCATGCCAGGCTGCAGCAGGGAGGGACTCGCAGGAGATTAAAGGCAGCGTGCAGGACACGCCGGAGCAAGCCCCGTGCTAAATAATTCCTGCTTCCCTTCCCTTTCCTCATTTTCCAGCCTGGCTTTGCCTAGCCTTTCCCAGCCTGGCTTGCGTTTGATCTCAGGGCTCACTCTGCCTTGCCCTCACCTCCAACCAGCTGACGGGACCCAGAGGTGCCTTGCTACGACCCCCCCCCCGCAAGCTGCCCCAGCCAAAAAAAAAAAAAAAAAAGGGCAAAAAAAAAAGCAGCCCCTACATGAAAAAGCAAATAGCAAAGGGAAAGGGAAAAAGGAAAAAAAAAAAAAAAGAAATCCCTAAAATTCCAAGCTCAGCAAACATGTGGCTGCTACCAGCCCAGCGGTTTGGGAGGAGAGGGGATGGGGAACGGGCTTAGGAGGAGGAGACGGCAGCTCTTCCCCTCCACCAAGGAGCAGGTCCAGGGCTGCCAGCCCAGCGCATTCCTGCACCGTGAGTCAGGCCTCCGAAAAACCAGGAGGCTTCAAAAATAATACTCCGTGCAGCCGGGATGCTTTGCTTGCCTTCTGGCTCCCCAGCCTCCCCCATGCACGCTGCCCCTGTTTTTAGCACTTTGCTCCGCAACGGGATCAAAATGGATTTAAACCAAAACCCAGCTGGGACCCTCAAGAACATCACCCTCCGTGCTGGGACCCCAGCGTGAAGCTAAAAGGAAACCCACACTCCAAAACTGCCTTGACAGTAAAAATTCAAGCGTCAGCCAAGCCTGCAGGGCTGCGGGGACAGCGAGCCGGAGGATTTAGGGAGTGTTAGGGAGGGTGCTGCATTCAGCTGGGGGCCTCCAGGCTCCCACCAAGAGAGGGCCCTTGGAGGGCGGGCATGAAACCAGACATCAGAGCAGCTTTCTGGGGCTTTCTGCCTCTCCCAAGTCAAAGCTCTGCGTTTCCCAGCCCTAGTGCAACCCCACTGCAGGTCATACAGGATTTTTTTCCAGCGCCCCGGCCTGATGTGGGGAGCCACATCACTCAGAAGCTACTGGTTCACCACTCCTGGGGCACCGCAAAGGCTCTGGTTTGGGGGGAAAAGTATCTCACACAACATTTCCTTCAGGCCCTGAGCTCTGGCAGAGCCAGGGAAGGATGCCCCGAGCTCCCTTCACCCCAGGACGAACAACTGGAGCAATGAGTCCTCATGCCACCAGACACAGAACCCCGTCATCCCGTCCCCCCCGCCCCCCGCCCCAGCATCCAAAGGGCCAGGGCTGTGTCAGCTCCGTGCCACCGCGCTCTGACTCACGAGCAGGGGTGGCTTGCACAATACAACCGATTACAGCAAATTACAGCTTTGCATATTAAGGGAAACCAAAATCAGAGGCAGTGGGCCTTAAAATCCCATGGCGGGGCCAACGGCAGCCAGCAAGCGTCTCAGGCATCATCCCTTGCACCAGTATTAATCTCCCCACTTCCCGAGGCGAGACGCGCGGGTGGGATGGCAGGAGGGGGCAGAGGGAACGGGCTGGTGATTTATGTCCCCACCCCTCGCTCCGGCAAATGTTTTCACTTGCATTAGCATCGCTAAAGCCGGGAGGATATAAGTGAATAGGAAACAGCAGGAACCTGTGGCTTTATGGCACCAACATCTGCTGTAATGAACTCCTCGCAGACTCCATACAGCCCCTTCCGTCCTCACCCCACAGCCTGGCGCTTCCTGCCGCCTCGCCGGCACCGGCCGGCGAGCCTGGCTTTTGCCAAGCCAAGCCCAGCTCACCCACCGACTCTCCCCATAACCTCTGGGGCTGGCAGGCTGATCCCAGTCGCCCCAAACACGCTGGGAGGGAGAAAGCCACAGGGCCAAGGACCTGAAAGCACTGCTGCTGCTAGAAATGGAAGCAAACCCAAGCTCCTTGCATCATCTTGGCTTGCCTAATTGACCCAAAATACAGTTTGTTTGGGGGTTTGGGGTTTTTTTTTTTGGTGTTTTTTGGGGGTTTTTTTGTTTTTTGTTTTTTTGTTTTGTTTTTATTCCTGTATGGGTAGGACAGGGATGGAAAGGGAGCCAGCATACACAGCACCAAAAGGACCCATGGGACCTTAAATAGGAGAGAAGATAAAGGACACAGCAGGACTCTCAGCTGCTTACTGGGTCACCAGCGGTGCACTTTTGATTTCTAAACAGAGAAAATGCAATCTGGATTTCTCCCCTACCCCCCAACTACCACTTCCAAGAGATTCTGCCTTCTTTAAAGTAGTATTTTTCCATTTCTCTTTTTTTTTTGTTGTTGTTGTTTCATTATTTCATTCTGCCACTATCACGCACAGAGAGCGCCCGCTTCTAAGAGAGAAGGCTCCATAACCAAGCAGCTAAAGGAGAAGGAGACAAAATGCCAGAGCAGGTCCTTCCGCACACTGCTGTCCTCAAGTCAGCAAGCTTCCACCTCCTGCAAGGGCCGGCTTTGCGGATGAGCAACAGGTCTTAGAGCACCTCTCCCCCCCAAGCCATCCGCTCGCGATGACAGGAGCAGGCAGGCAGCCTCCTGCCACCGATGTGCTGGAGCCCGCGACCCATGCCGGTGGGGGGACAGCAGTGCCGATATCCCCTTCCCTCCCTCCCCAGGTGTTTTCCTGATGGCGGTGCAACAGAGGGACGGAAGGACAGTCCTTCACTGGGATGGCAGTGTCACAATGTCTGCAAACACCCTTGTCAGGTAAGCCCCCCCCACCCCCCGCCCTCCAGCATCACCCTCTGGATTTCGGCAGCCCTTCTGCAACCTCCGCGCAGCCGGCGTCGTTGGGGAAAGGCCCTCGAGCGAGCTCAAAATCCTCACGCCAAGTTGTTTTCCTATCGAGAGGAGCGCACACAAGCAGAACGAAGCGTGGCGAGCACCCTGGCAGGCAAAGCCCCGGGACGGGGGGGGCGGGGGCAGCGGGTGGGAGCCGGGGTCCCCCAGCAGCAGAGGGGAGCACAGCAGCAGTCCTGGGGATGAGTGGGCCAACTGCTTCTGGGTTTCAAACCCTGATCCGAAAACAACACTTCTCCCCCCGCCCCGTTGCAAAACCTGACACAAACAGTATGTACGTTCTCTGTTATTAAAAATTATTTTCTGCGTGATGACTCTCCCTCCCTCCCTCCTCAAAACCAGGCAAGGATGGGGAAGGGAGCGGATTATCACCGGGGCTAAGCACCCATCTCGGCTCCCTCCTCTGCATCATCACATGCAATCTCTACACAACACTCCTGGACAAACACTAATTATAGCTCTACAGCGGAAAACTTTATACACGTTTACATATGCCAGATTAACAGCATGCCTTTAGAAAGCTCCCCAGACTCAAACTGATCCAACTCGGTCAGGTTTAGCTTGTTTTTTTCTTTTCACTCCCTCCCCCCCTGCCCAGTTTTATTTCAACCCCTGCATGAACTTGGGTGCGCGAAAAAAATAAAGAGCATTGTACGGGACAGAGCCAGGCACGGGGGTCCTGCACCACCAGCCCAGCCAACATCCCCCCCAGCATCCCCAGCAGCTCCAGGCTGCTTGGCCACAGCTGAGCCCTGACCCACAGCAGCCTAGCTAATCCAGCCTTCTCTACCCCCTGCCATCCGCAAGCACCCCACGCCGCCGGGCCGAGCCTCTGGGCTCCTCGCTGCCCACCCCTACGACGCGGCACTGCCGCGGGCCGAGCGGGACACCAGTTGCCAGCCCTCAAACCTCTCCCTTTCCAGCAAGGGAGAGTTTCTTCTGGCTGGAGGATGCTGCTGCAGCAACGTCCAGGCCACTGAATAAGTCAACAGTGCCATTCCTGTTTTTCCATTTGCCGAAACACACTAGATCTTTGTGCGGCAGAGGCGGAAAAAATATTAATCTAATTAAGCTCCCTCCCCAAAATTCCTCGTCACCTTAATTACGCTTCAGAACAGAAGGCTTGGTTCATTTTCCTAGAAAATCAGCTTGTCAGGAGACGCTTTTAACCGCTAACAAGACCGATCTGTGCTGCGCGCAGCTTCGCGACGCTCAACCTCAAACCCGTGCCACAGGCTGCGGGAAGCGAGCGGTGGGCTCTCCTCCCGGCTTCCCACGGGGATGCCGACCTTGCCCATCACCGGAGCCCCGACGCTCACGGTTACGGTCGAGGCTCCGACCTCTAGAAGCCATCAAACTTTATGGGGCTCCACTTCTGAGCTCTACACTCGAGGACATCTTGTTCTACCTGGAGGATTAAACACCGGCACCTTTGCTTTGCCACCGCCGGAGGATGACAAAGGACAAAGTCCTGAGATGCAGAGGATGCTCATGAGTTTGGGGGGGGCGGGGGGGGGGGGGGAAATATAGCGGAAAGGCTGAATTTGATCACCGGAGTCCTAACGAGAGAGGGCAGCAGGAGAGACGCGCCTCTGTTTATTGTCTGTGGCAGGGATTACCAACGGAAGGGCTGGATTTCAGTGCATCTCAATCACAAGATTGGGTTGCGCACAGGAAACTTTGAAGAGCCATCGGAAAAGCCCACTTAGCTGCCCGGCCATCAACAGCCCGGTTTATAAAAAGGCAGATAAAGAACAGTATCCAGGCTGAAGAATTACTTATTCGACCCCGCTGGGGAAATCACAGCCGGCGACACTACCAACAGGGCTGGGTTTGTTTTGCTTTTCCCAAGAAAAAAAATTAAAAATAAACGTATATCTAAAATATAAGCAGGCGGCAGCGGCAGGGCGGGG
>JAVKLA010000093.1:3962651-3987705 GCA_034782735.1 Sagittarius serpentarius
CCCCCGCTCAAGAACCGGGATTGAAAGGCTGCTGAGTATACCCGCAGGAGTATGAAAAAAAAACCAGACGCACAGACAAATTAAAAAAAAAAAAAAAAATAAATCACACATTGGGGGAGGTATCCTGCAACTACTCCTCGGGACATCTCCCTTCTTGAAAAGAATGGAAAACAAACTTACAGGTTTGCAAACTTTGAGTGGTGGGGGCTGCAGTTTGCCACTTGGTGAGTCCCTCCTCAGGCTGGGTTTAAACCCCACCCTGCCGCCTCGCTCACTGAAGGGGGGCAAAAGAGCTCAGGGGTGCCCGGGAGAGGAGGCAACCCCGAGGTCAGGGAAGTTGCATTCGGATAGAGCCGCGCTGCTTCCCGCGCAGCAGCATCTCCGCAAGCAGGGCTGCGAAGCGCTGGGCGACAGCGAGAACCGCTCCCTTCCGCTAAGGGAGAAGGGGCTGCCATGGCTGCCTATAAGTGGGTAAAATAGCATGGGAACTGCTAACTGCTTTTAATTGCTGGCAGCTGCTCAGTTCCTCCCGGGCAGGGCAGTGGGGGCGAAGAAACCCTGGCAGGCAGGCGGTAATTACAGCCTGCGCCTCGCCGCCAGCCCCGTGGAACCGGGTTTGGCACTGGCTCTCTCCAGGCCCGACGTGCCGCTCCAGCCATGGGGTTTGCTCCTTGGCCTGAGCTCGGCTGTCGCCTTCAGAGGGCTAGTGCAAACCCAGATGGGATGGGGAAGCTGGGAGATGGCTTCTGCGGTCGAATCGGGGTCTTGCATGCAGACCGCGGGGTTCTGCCGGGAGACGCAGGAGCACCGGGGGTGGCCTTTGCGCTTGGGATGGGCCTTTCGAGCATCACCCAAAAACTGAAAATCCGACTTTGGAAACCTTTCAGAGCTGTCACGCGCACCTCTTCCTGCCCGGTTGCCTTCTCCCACCTTTGCACAGCATCCTCTCCCTCGGCCAGTCCCATGGGTACCCCAGCCAGACCCCAAAACAGGGGGTACTCGTGCCACGCTGCCTGGGCCACCTGCGCCTGGCCAGCAACACAGCTGCCTTGAGTGCTACCTCGAGCATCCCACACTCGGCTGCACTTCAGCCTGTATTTACAGAGCAGTGGGACGTGCCGGAAAAGGCTTAAAAGCAAAAAAAAAAAAAAAAAAATCTTATTTCCAGTTGCTGTCGACGGGGTGAAGCCATAAAAGAGGCTGGCTGGGCAGGGAGGGGAATGGATGTGCCTGATGCAGACCCGGCGGTGCTGGCATTGGAGAGGGACTGGGGGTGTGAGGTCTGGAAAAATCAACCAGCAAAAGAAGGCTGTTTTCCAGCCGGATCAGGCCACAGGTTGGGCTCGTGTGCAGCTCGTGGCAGGGTAACACAAGGGCACACCGGCTCTTGGCTTTGGCCCCACGTGCAGCCCCGAAGCCCGGGCACTTGTACCGGAGCTGAGTGACCGTTTGTGCAAGAGAGGGCTCTGTGCCTGGGCGGGTGTTTATCCTTCTATGAAATAACACTGATAAGAACGCTCGGGCCAGTGTGTAAAGCACGTTGAGGGGCTCGGAAGAGTGGCTTGGTACCGGTGTGGGTATCAGTACTAATGAGTGGAGGAGCCAGCGGACGTTCAGAGCGCCTGCTTTTGGAAGCCGAGTACACCTTTTGTACAGGGTTTTTTTTGTAGAAATGAGTGAGAACGTGTGGGTTAAATGGGGTGGCGTTTAAGTCATTGTCTGGTATTCAAAATATGAATTAAAGCAATGCAAATTAATGGTTAGCCTACCACTATTTTGCAATTTTAGAAAAATACGACATGACAAACTATCATTAAGGCAAAGGTCTGTTTTTCCTCCCAGGTGTTTACGTATTACCCCTTGTTTTCCTCTAATGGCCTGGCATGCACATGTCAATCAAACCCCCAGCGCAGCGGGACCGCTCCCAGCAGCCGATTGAGAGGTGCGACGAGTTGCGCAGGGCTCAGCCGCCCAGCCGCAGCAGGACTGGCAGAGCCCGTCTCCAGCCCCGGAGTGACGGCGGTTGATGGTGCCGGCTGAAGCCAAGGGCAAGCTGACGGCACATGGGAAAGGGTCCATACCACCCGGTTTGGCTATGGCTCAGGAGAGGGGCAGCATCAGACGGGACGCCTGATTTTTGGCATTCTGCATGGGGCAGAGGGAGGGACTGCTCCCGCCCAGGGATGCAGGAGGACCAGCAGTCCGCATCCCACCAGTGACGCACAAGGCACACGGCATCTGAGCAGGGCCCCGCCGACCTCTCCGGTGCGTGTCTGCGGTCAGGCGTTTGGGTCTGTAGCATAGCCAGGAGGAGTCGGGGGCGGGGGGGAGTGCATTAAAGCGTTAAAAAAAGATTGCAATCATCAGCTGAATAATAAACAGAGGAAACTCCCAAAGCGTAATCAGGAGGTGAGACAAAGACTCGCTTGTTCAGGCTTCCAGGTCCCGGTGCCCTTCAGCCGTGGTCGCACTGCCACGGGAGGGGTGGGTAGCTTTTCCCACCCAAACTTTAGGGGTAGAGTGGACCTTAGGTGGGCTGAAGCGTCCTCTAAAAGTGCCTTTTTCCTTCAGACGGTGACCATGCTCCTCACTAAGTATCTCAGCTAGCTGGGATAAGGCTGGGCTTGGTTGCACTGAGAAGTCAAGGCTTCTTTATGGTGGTATAAAGAATTTTCTCTTGCGGGGTGGGGGGAAGGATGATTTTTATTTTTTTTTAAAAAAGCATTTTCTCTAAGGGCCCCACATGCTATCTGCAGCCGTGGTTGGCTGGAAGGGCCGCAGGCAGCTAAGCATGAGGGTAGCCGGAGGTGCTTATCTGTTTGGGGGTTCATAGGTCTTCGAGTCAATTTGCATTGCATTATCCATAACTATGCTATCGGGCCAAACAGTTCCGCCAACCTAATTAGGCATTAGTAGGAAGAGAGCGTCTGAAGACATGCACACAGGGGAAGAAGAGGGGATATGCAGCAAAGATACAGATAACGTGGGGTCGAGACACCGGGAAGGGCTTCCCCAGCAAGGAAAAGCCGTGGCTGTACAGAGTTTTGCTTTCCCTGGGATGCTGCAGCCCGGGTGCCCTGGCATCAGCTCCCCACCGGCTCACCCGCAGCAGCAGGGACCAAATGGGGAAAATTGCACTTTTCTAGCTCAGGGAAAGCTGCCGCCGCTGAGCTCTGCTGGTCCCGCTGCAGGAGGAGGCTCGGCCGGCCCCTCTCACATCTCCAGAAATAGCCGCTTTCCTCCTCCGGGAGTCCAGCCGGGCTGAAATCCCCCGGCTTTTTTTAAAGGAGGGATTTTTCTAGGGAGCTTGTTGTTACCAAGAGAGCCCCAGCACGAAGTAAACACTGAGTTTAGCAGTGGTTTGTTTTTTTTTTTCCCCCCTGCTACTGACAATTTCCTCGCCTGCGTGCTTTGGGTGCGCTGAAGGAGGCTGTGGAAATTGTCACTGACGGACCTGCTGCAAGAATGCTGTTTACTGCTGCGGAGAAGTCCCAGTTGCTGCCTGTAAAGGACGGAAAATTTCCTTCTCTCTGTAACGTGGGGAGAGCTAGGGCAGAAAAAGGGCTGGGGGAGGAGAGGGCAGGTGTTCCTGCAAAACAGGCAGACCAGTATATTTTGCGGGGTAGGCTGTTGCTGATGGGCACCTGGATGGAGCCCGCCTGTCCTCCCAATTCGACATTAGCCAGTCTCCCTGCTAATTTTGCTCTGTGCACAGCTCCGTGGGGATGCTCGGAGGCAGCAATGTACTCGGTGCTTGATGCACCATCAAAACCTGAACGAAGGGCTTTCTCACAAATGTCCGCCTCCGTCGGCGACTCCCGTGCTCTCTGAGGGTGAAATACCCAGCACCGACCCTTCCTTCCCCTGCTCCGTCGGCTCCCCCTCCCTGCGCTGGAAAGGCATCCTGTGGTCCCCGGGTTACCCCTTTCAGCTTGGGCCGGGGAAGTGAAGGCAAGAGACTGTCCTCCTGCCCCTCACCTCCAAACGGGGTGGCTCTACAGCGCACATCCCATGCTCAGGCTGGCCGTGGCTGGTGAAGGAGCCGAGCAAGGCGCAGGAGAAGACGTAGCGTCTTCACGGAAGCTGAGGATGGAGAAGATCCACTGGACTAGCGAGATATGATGTATGCCCAGCCCCCGCTTGGAGGGCGGCATCCCTGTCAGGGAGATGACCAGAGAGGGCGGAACATCCCCAAGATGAAGACCAAGACCATGAAGCACCACTTCCCAAATTCCCCGAGCCCATGGGATGCCTGGTGGGATGGCCCTGCACCAGACACAGGGTGCAAGGTGGGCTCGCCAAGCCCCTGCCCTGGCTCCCTCCCAAACCGTGTTTGTGGGCGAGAGGCGGAGAAGAAGAGAGACAGGGTCTCCACGGAGGCGCTGGGGAGGGAGGAGGTGTTTGTGGTTCAGTGGCTCCCAAATCCTTTCTGCTTTGCCGAGCTTTACGAGTGACACTGGCGTGTGATTCGATTAGGGAAAGCGCTTCACTTTCTACTGACACCAGAGCCTCCTCGGCTTCAGCTTGAGATGCGATGGAAATCCCGCTTGGCGGGGGGAGAGATCGACAAAAACATCCCCCCATCCCCTCCTTGGACTCTTGTGCCACCTCTCTCCTCCACCCCGGGTGATGCTTCACAGCATCTCTTTGCCACGGGGGGACGGAGGTGGGAGCCGCTCTCCTGGGGCCAGGAAAGCCCAGTTAGGAGATAAGTAATTCCCAGGGTGACCATAACCCCTGTTCTGAAGCCTTCTCCTCGCCAGGGGCTGGGCTGGGTGGCTGGGGAAAGGCCCACATGTGCACACATGGAGCCAACGGGCAGGAGCCAGTGCCCAAACACACCACAAGATGCTCTCGGGCTTTTCATCGAGGCCACGGTTTGCTCCAGAGGGAGCCCGTCGGCATCTGGACCGGCGTCAGCAGTGACTCCCGAGCATCTCTCCCACACCTACAAAGGAAGAAAGCAGGAGAGGAGTGGGGATAAACACAGCCACGAAGCAAAGCAGAGACCTTTCCGGCTCCATCCTCCGCGCGATGCCAGGCTGGGCTGGCAGGGGAGTGGGAAATTGCCAGGAGGTATGAATGAGGGCGAGGCGAAAGAAAAGCCGCAGAGGGCCAGTATAAAAGCACCAGTGCTGTGGAGCAGGTGCAGAGGCAGTGATAATTCCCTGTTTCTTCCAACACAGGAACTAGGAGTGTCCAAATTGAGTTATCGGGCAGCGGATTTAAGGACAAACAAAAGACAGTGCTTTTTCCACGCCACCCATGATTAAATTACGGAACTCATTGCCACAGGATGCTATGGAGACCTACAGCCTAAACAGGCCCCAGAAAGCATTTAGGCAAACTCTAGAGGCACACAGGTCTGTCAAGGTCAGTTAAACATGATGGAGCAGCCACCTCAGGGACTCCCTAAGCCCAGGGCTGCCGGGAGCACGCGTGGGACAAGGGGCTCGGCAGACCTGCCGTCCCCTGCCGGGGATGCTGGACCAGCTCAGCCTGGGACATAAATAGAGAGTGTGTCTCATCACCTAAATAAACCGTTCCCCAAATCCTCTTGAGGGCAAGGGGATGGTTATTGGACCTCAGAAGCGCCCAGGATGATGGTACAGTACAGGCAGAGAGGGGCATGGAGGGACACCAGGGTTTACGTCCACGTCCCAGTGCAGGGTGGCACCGAGCCCTGGGCCTTGCAAAGCTGCTTTGGGGTGGCACAAGCGGCCCCGGAGAGCAAAGCGGCAGAGAAACGAGTGTCTGTCCACCCCGCCTTGGGACCAACTCACAGCCCTTCTTCACAGCTGAACCGATCTAGGCTCGGAAACCACGGGGTACCTGCTCCTGCCGCCTGCCCCTTCTCCAAAGCAGATGCGGGGCGGGGGGTGATTAACAACCATCTCAGTGAGGTGCCAAATCCCCATCCCCGCCAAGCTGCTGGGCAGGCTGCTCTGGGGAGACAGGGCAAGGGCCGGGGGGGGTGAGCTGGCTAGCCAGGGCCACCGCAGACTTTGGGACCAGACTGTGCTCAAGCCGAGCGCTGGAGCTATTTGTGCAGCTCCCCGGGAGGAGTCCTCACCCTTTGCGTAAGAAAGATGAGTGCCCAGGCAGACAAGGCATCGATCCCAGTTAAATCCTCCTTGCTAAGATACTGGCCGGCTGGTTTTCTGCGTCTGCGTACACTGTGGTGTTTGAAAGGCACCTGTGCATTTACAGAATTGGTTAGCTTGCTTTATCTTCCGTCTCCAACACAAATATTATGCAGCCAAGTGCATACTGAATGGACTAAGCTCGGTCTTCTCTCTTCTGCAAGCGAAAGCAATGTCTGATGCTACGGAGGGGGAAGAAGCTGCCGTTTGCAGCCAGGAGCCGGCACGCTGCCCTTCCTCTTGCTTTGGGCGAGCATCCCCATACCTGTTTTTTTAAGGAACTCATCCCATTTCCTTTTGTAGACCGGTATTATCCATTCCCAAATGCCAGCAAGAGCGCAAAACCAGCAAGAGTGCAAGCAGAAAAACCTGTGGGATTGGGGGGAACCCCCCCACCAACTCCTCCGAGATCCCTTGCCAGGGCTTTTCGCCTGCGGCTGCCCTCACAGCTGACGCAGTGAGTTACGGTGGGCAGAGCCCTGCTGTTTCCCCACCTTCAGGCAGAGATGATCTTGCTCAGAGGGAAAGGGAGAAAAACATCCCCCCCACACCCCCCCCCCCGCAAAGACACCAGGTGCCAGATCCGCCTGCCGTAAACATGGCACCGACTCCTTGCTCTCCATCCAGCATGTCAGCTCAATAATTTATCGTCCAGGAGGTGCAATAACTATCCATAATTCACAAGCAATAATGTTCTACAAGTTCAACCTGGCATTTGGCTCTTTGGACCACGCGCCGTCTTCCCAGGCCTGCCTTCCGCCATGTCCAAGCTCTCATTTCTTCTTGCCAAAAGGCCCGAAGGCAGCAGCCACCTCCGGGTTGATACGGCTGTGAGGGGCATCCTAGAAGTGCCAGGTTTTGGAGCCATGTCCCTCTGTCCCTGCTCTTCAACTTTCCAAGGGCTTCCTCACCTGCCGGTCTCAAAATTCTGAGGAACTCGGTTTTTGGTCTGAAATGCTGATAAAAACCACAGGTTGTGGGACTCTGTATTAGCAGAGCAATAGATGGAGGTGCTTGGGAGGAGCAAGGCAAGGTGCACCCCCGATGCAGAGACCTGGCATGCACCAGCAGCTCCCTGCAGCAGTGCCTGGCGTTCGTTGGTGACCCCTCCAGCAGCAAAGGGATTCCAGTCGGCACGGGAACCCTATGCCATGGGAGCGTGCAAGTCCCGGAGGCGCCACAGAGCGGGATGTACAGCAGTATCTTAACATCCGAGGCTGATAAATGGCTCAAAACCATGGGATCCAAGTGATGATTTGGGGTTGGGAGTGGGTGGGGGGTGGCAGAAAGGGCTGGGGGAGATTGCAGCGATGGGTTAGCCCCCAGGAGATAACACAGAAGCATCACGGTACCAGCCTCCGAGACGCTGAGAAGCAAAGCAGCTTCAGGGAGAAGTCTGAAACGTGAGCCACCGAGTTCTCAGATCAGAAAAACACCTCTTGCTCTGTAAACTCTGTTAGTCAGACGTAAAACACGGTGAAGCAGAGCATGCTGGAGCTCCTTCGCTCTCGGGGGAGATGTTTATTAACTCGTCAAAATATAACGTCTGTTGTTGCCAGCGAGAAGCTACAATAAAAAAAAAAAAAAAAAAAAAAGAAAATAGAGAAGGGGGAGGAAAAATAAAAACCACACACAAAAAACATCATTTGCTTCCCTGCGCTTGGCTGGAGATGGTTGGTCTTTGGAGCATGCCCGAGCCTGGACCGTGGCAGGAGCTCCTGTAGCATCATTCTGGTGTGGCAGGAGGAGATCCCAGGGAAGAGGCTGTTGCAGGACCCAGCTCTGACCCACACGCTGTTTGCGGGAGCCGTTCCCCACCTTTGCCTAATTAGGACAGTTGGCATACCTGGCCCGACATAAATTAGAGGTTCTAAAACAAATAAGGTGATAGCTGGGAATGAGATACCAAAATTAATGTTGAAATAGCACGGGGCCACGCTGCTGCAGTCATTACACCCCGGTGATACTCTGTAACAAGAAATGGGAGAGCAGCCGCCCGGCTGCAGCAATTATTTTAATCGTATTTGTTTAAGTGCTACAGATCAGGGACTAACTTGCTTCGCCAGGTATTTGCTGTTGCTTCGCTCACCTTGCAAGAGAGACTGAGCGCCCAGGGGATTAACCTGGGGGCTTGCACCGTTACCCACGTTTTGGCGAAGCGCATCCCTCTGAAACGACACCTCGTCACTCCCGATAACCTCAATCCTCCATAAGTTACACGTCACGGGCAGCATTACCAGTTTATTATTATAAGCCCAAGTGGCTTTGGTGGGGTGATGCCGGCCTTGATTCAGCCAAGCGATCGGGGATTTATTTTTTTTTTCCCCAACCTGTATTTCAGGACCAGGACCTCAGTGGCTAGCTGTCCCTGGGTTTGCAGGAACGCAAGGGTGGAAGATGCTCTTCCAGGTGGGAAGGCAAGAAGCAAAGTTCCCGCACAGTGCGGGCGGCCATTACAGACCGGGGCTGTGGTATCTTCTGCGCTCATTGTAGGCTTTTCCCGGCCATTTTAGCCTCTGGTACCATCAATATGTACTTTAAGGAACAATTTACACCTCAAAATGACCGCCCTCTGTGAAATTGCCACCGTACAAAACAGCAGATGGTGTTTGAACACCGCAAAATGAAAAATATCCTTTTAAAAAAGATATACAAGAGTCTTCTTGGTGCTACGTGGATGCCTCAGGGTCTCGATTTGCAGCTTTTGGGGCGGGGGGCGTGGGGAAGGCACGGGAGCAAAAAAGGTGGCAAGTGCTATGAGATAATACCTATCGGTGGCAGGAAAACACTGTACCTGATGGGGCCTTGGAAATCGTGGCATGGGCACAATCCAAAAGGACCGTGCAGGAGGGGTTCCCTGCCCTGCAGCCCCGACAGCCCCCCGAAGGGCCACCACGTGGGCCCAGCTGGGGATGGGACAGGGAGCAAAGCAGGCTTTTCCCTCCCTTTCCCCCCCCAACTTATGTTCATCCTGCTTCTTTGAATGAAATGTTGTTTATGGAGTGGCAGGGTGGGGTGGGAGAAGCGTAAATCGTCCGGCTCTGCTTCCATTTGGGGCTGCTGGGAAGAAGCTGGTCCTGTTGGGTTGGCGACCCGTCCCAGGTATCAGCCAGCCCCAGGCAGGAGCTGCAGAGCTGATGCAGCAGGAGGTCCTCCTCCCAGTAAGGCACGCCCGAGTGTTACAATAACGCTGGTTTTGTACATGAAACATCAAAACTGCTCCTTAAAAAAAAACCCTCTTGCTTGCAAATCTTTCCTCTCGCACCTCATTCTGGAAAAAAAAAAAAAACACCAAATGCTCATCCTCCAGACAATGTTCCTTCCATGTGAAAAACCTTTTTCTTAGAGGTTTTATTAATAAAAAAGCTTGAATGCTGTTAATTTCCCAAATAAACAAGCAAATCTTCGGAGAAGCAAATGCAAAGGGCCCCCGATACATCTTCTAAATGTCACTGAAAAGCATTAGTCCCAACGTGTGCCCGGCTGCCGCTGCCTTCCCGGCCCCTGCTCTGAGCACAGGGCAGATTGAGAAGTTTGGTTTTGGTGGGAGCAAAGAAAAAACCCAAACTCGGCCCCCTTCACAGTTGCTTTGAAGCCAACAGGCTCTCTGCAACAAGAAAAAGAAAAAAAGAAAAAAAAAAGAAATCGGGTTCAGCTTCACTCCTAGCAACGACATTTTGACAGCTTCTATTTTGGGGATGGCTTTATTGTTTTCCCTCTGGTCCACAATTAATGCCTTACCTCAAAATAGCTACAAGCCAGCAGGACTTTTCCACTCCCCAGGCAGTGAGCTGCTCTGAGCTTCCCCCGTGTTGTAATTGCTCACGGCTTGGGCTCACTGTCCCCAGCTGGACCCCAAGGAAATGAGATGGGTTCCTTAAAAAAAAAAAACCAAACCCTTGAAAGAGGACAGCCTCCCTGCTGAAGCCAGGTCCTGATGCTTAAAAGTCAACCCAGAGAAGAAAGCAGCTTGCAAACTTGTTTTCCGTCAGTCTGGGGGTGCTGTGCCCAAACACGCTGAGGCCAGGAGCAGGGCAAGCCGCTGGGAAGCGGCTGTAGCCGGTGCATGGAAGAGCCGCAGGCTGGGGATGCTCCAAGGAATGCTGTAGGAAGGAAGATGGAGCCAGGGCTGACCTTTACGTCCTGCGCTTGCTGTCAGAGCCGGGGAAGGTTTGGCATGTGTTAGCCTCGAGGATTTTACCTGTGGTGCTGGCTTAGCCGGCCAGCCCCGTGCGACGGGACACGCTGCGCCTCGCGCCGGGCTACCACCCTCCTCCCTGGGGCAGGGCACCCCAAATGCCCCCGGGCTCCCTGCTCCCCTTGCCACAGAATAAACTTATAAACACCCCTCTCAAGGTTATCCAACACTGGTTAAAGATTTAAGAAAAGCACTGTACAATGTATACAGCTCCTCCTGAAATATTCATCCCCTGGCATCAATGTTTCATCAATTTTCTATCATATATCACCCCTGACACCAGCTTCAATCATGGTGGTGCAGATTGTGAAAAATAGATATGTTTACAGAACCGCCCGCCTTCAGTTTCCTCTTTTCCCACATAATTTCATATCAATTAGCCTGGGCATATATCACCTTCCCCTCTGCTCTGGGTGAGCCAGGTGTGCCCCCAGCTTCCCTCCCGGAGCGGATGAGCCGAGGGGGCAGCCGGAGGCGAGCGCTGGGCAAACCGGACCGAGCATGGGAAGCCTCTTCGCAGCAAGGCGCTCGGCACTGAACCGGAGCCATACCAAAGGCTCTGGCTTATCATTTATCCGCGAGAGCCTGCGTGCCCCCATGGCAGGATTGCCGGCTGCCCTTTCCCCTGAGCCGGGGCTGCCAGGAGCCCCCTTTTTTACGTGGTGGCTGCACTCCTGGGCACATGCTGGACACCGGGTCCCACGGCAGCGAGGCACCCTAGTCCCAAGGGACCTCCAACTCAGGGCAGCAAGGCACGCAGTGGGGTACAGGGGCTCCCACCCTCCCCGGCTGCAGTGGGGATGCCTCACCTCTGTTCGGAGCCCGGGGAGGAGAGCCCGCTGCTGCCCACGCCGGTGGCCTCGCACGCCTCTGCGCAGCGGCACGCAAGCCCAGAGTCCATTACCAATTTGTGCTGCTCACCCAGAAATCCCAGCCAGGGCCTTTGATCTTTCCAAGGAATAGATTTCAGGTTTGACCCCCATCACTGGCATAGGCAGAAAGGCCTTCTAGCCTTCCTTTTTACTCTTTTCCTTTTTTAATTCCTGTAAATTGTTTAACCTGTGTTAAGTGCCTGCCTGTGCCTCTCCCGGCCCCGCTAAACGACCGACAGGCTCCTGCAATCTGCCCATCGGTCCTTGCCGGCTGCCGTGGCAAATGACGGGGGGAAAGCACTCTCTTCCCTCAGTCGTCTTTTGAACAGCAACATTTCAGTGCGGCTAATGAAGTTAAGGGACACCTTCCTTCCCCACCCCAGCCTAAGCCGGAGAAGCCAGAACATTTTATCTGTTATCTGATTTGATGTGCAAAAAAACAGAAGGAGAGGAAAAAGAAACCCAAACCTCACCGCTGGCTCCTTCTCGTCTTTAATTGTGGCGTACAAATGCCAGGCTTGTTTTTGCTCTCTCTGAAATTCTCTCTGTCAGTACAGGGCTCCCTCCGGTTCAGGACAAAAATTGACTTCATGTCATGAATGAAGTAATTATTTCCCTCCACAAATGAATATGACAATTATTTTCCGTTTCCAGAAGCGAGCGATGTGCGTGAGGTTTAAGCTGCCGAGCGGAGCCGCGTTCCCTACCCGGAGCAGGGCCGCTGCCGGGCTTTGCTGGCCGGCCAAGCGCGCAGACCACCGCATGCAGTGCTTCTGCCCGCTCCGCGCCCCGCCACGGGGCCACCTCTTACCTTTCCCGACGCCATATTCAGGCTCGGTCCGGCTGCTCTCCAGCAAAGCTGAGGGTCCCTGGCGGGCACAGGCCCTTTGCTGGATCAAGGGAGCCGGAGAGGGCTGCGCTTAGCGGGGCAGTTGCTCTGCCTCACAGCTCTGCCCTTAGCCTAAGGCGACCCGCTTGAGCCCAAAGCGACTTTTCCCCTCCATGCTGTTTCCCCCAGCTCAGGAACAAAGGACATTTCCTAACGTGCCCATCCTGTATTCCTTCACTGAGGAAGAGCGGGGATAAAATACTGCCTCGGGTATGGGCACACGGGGGAATATCAGGGACTTATATATCCCAGTTACAGAGATGGCCGTGGAAAAGCTACATTTCCGCTTCTCCACTCACCAGTGCCCCATTCCCTGCCGGGACCAAGGTCTCCCTCCTCCAAAGAAAGGACTTGGGGGGGTGGCCAGGAGACCAGGATTAGCCCATCACAGGCAGACGCTACCTGCCATCACTGCTCTGCGGTTCCCACCGGCACGAGAAGACGGTGAGGCACCAGCCATGCACGGACCCTGCAAGAGGCCAATGCTGAGCAAGGACAGGATCTTCCCTCAGCACCCAGAAGGTCCTTCTCTAGCAGCAGGGCTCTGTTTTGAGACAGAGGTCTGCCACACATACACCTTGCAACGTCCTGGCTCTTTTTTTTCTTGGCCATTCGCTTCGTGCGTGCCCATTTCCCGACTCTAGCAATGAAGGGTTTCCCAACTCATAAAGCATTTCTTCACCGGCTCTCAAGCATGTTGCAGCTTCTGCAGGTGTTAAAAGCCACTGCAAACAGCTACACAAAGAAAGTTATTTGCAGCGCATGCTGAGATCTCTGAACCCCGCAAAAACACTGAAGCGATGCAACAGCGTGTACCGAAGAGCGATGAACCAGTGCAGTGACTATTAACCACTTCCAGAAACACAAACCCCAGGCAATTCTGCAAGAAGAAACACTTTCCATGGCAGAGCAGATAGGCCATCGCGAGGCACTTGTACCAGCACTCAGAAATCTTGTCCTTACGTTGAAACCTTCTGGGCAGGGGCTGGAAGGAGGGTGTTCAAGCAGCTTCTCCAGAAATTGGTGCCCCGTTCCCCTGCCTGGCTGTGCCCTACCACCACAGCCAGCCCGTCTCCAGCAAGACTCACAAGAAAGAACAGAAGAGGGAGAAAAGTGGTAATAAATGTATTTTTTTAATAGTTTACCTGCACCATGCTGGGTCAAGAAGTCATAGCAAGCCTCCACTGCGAGCCAACAAGCACCGAAAGCTCCAGCCCACCAGTCTGGAGATGGGTGCTTGGTGGCACTTTGTAACTTTGCTAAGGTAGAAAGCGTAAAGCTGGCGAGCCCTGGGCTACAGCACTCCTCCCCAAAGACTGGATAATACAGTAGCGGCTTTGCCCTGTCGCCTCAAGTAGTCCTTCTCACCCTTCCTAACCAAGGGGCTATCTAACCTGCATGTAAAACCTCCAAGGTTTTTGGAAAGACTTGCATGGATCACCAAGGGCAATGTTGGCACAGGGTTTCACCTATGACCAGGCAAAAAAACAGGCTAAATACATGTCGGTTTTTTACCTGCACATATGCACAGAATTACTTACTTATTTTATTGCAAGCTTTTTATAACCCATCATCATGTGAGCTACCACCAAGACCCAGACCCAGCACTCCCAGAGAGACCCCGTCTCTTCGCTCCGCGAGTTAAAACCGCGGGACGCGAGCATCACTCCCCAGGCAAGCTGGAAAGTCACTTGAAGGTTGTGAGTGACCTTGAAGAGAGCTGGACGTTGGCTTGTTGGCTGTGGCGGCAGAAGCGTGAAAATGTATTGCAGCCCTTGGGCAGCCTTCAGTTCTCATTTAAGCTGTTAATCAGAGGGGGAGAGGGAGGAGAGCAGCAGCAGCAGCAGCTTTCCCCCGCGAGCCTGACTGCAAAAGTGTGAGTGGCACTGGAAGGGCCTTCAGGACACGGGTCCTGCTTGGCACGGGGAGGGGGGGCGGACATCAGCTCTGCCTTGCTGCAAGAAGGAAGGGCTCTAGGAGCAGAAAGCGCACGTTTCTCTTATTCTATTTAGCCCTTTCACGGACAGAGTTATTCCAGTAACTAGTTTTCCTGTGGTCTGTGGGTCTCCCCTCTGAGGGTGGCATCACTGCCGTGGCTCTGCCACGCAGTTCGGGGGCCACCTTAGGATGAGAGTGGGGTTTTTGCCCCCATGGACCAACACTAAGGTGCAGCTGCCCCAGAGCATCCTGCCGTCTCTGTGTTGCGGTGAGAAGGATGCGGCAGTGGGACCTGTCTGCTTTCAGTCCACATGTCGCCGTGCCATGGACCACATCTGCTGTCCCCAGCATCCCTGAGGATCAGCGCAGCTCCTGTGGGGACCTCGGGCCGTGACGCTGTCGGAAAGGGACAGAGAAGGACACAGGCACAGACTCTGCTCCTCGAGGGAGTAGGGGTGGTGACCTGGGCTACCAAGGGGACTAATTCAAGGGGACTAATTCAAATACAGGTGGGATACTCTACAGGAGAGCAAGTGGAGTTTGAGCAGAGCACTGGAGAAGCCACCTCCCCACTTACCTGGTCCGATTACCCTTCTCCAGCACCGCAAGGGTTAAGATGAGTCTATTACTGTTTGCTTGTCACTTTGTCGCTGATCTAATGACCATCGATAATAGTTGAATAAGAATTGATGGAGAGATGGATTTAATTAACCTTGGTGTCAGCAGCTAGCATTGCTGTCTGTTTGTGTTAATGGAGCAGCTCAGGAAAAAAAACTCTCTTGAGCTTTGCATGGCTCAGCCTGCGGCAAGTAAAACAGTACTATTCATCAGCTGCGCCCTCCAGGTATACCCAGGGAGTGCCACATGGAAATTGCTTCCTCCTTCCTCCAAAAGAATAAAATAATCACCTACTCGGTCGCACTCCGAGTCCCCAGCTTCACCTGCCGTCTCCCCATTTCCGCCTCCCCCTCCTGCCTGCTGCTGCCAGACGCTGCGACAGTACGGGCAAGGTCTCAGCAGGGCAGGTTGGAGCCTGGGACTGCCTGGGAGAATGGCGTGCCGATACTGGGAGGCTGGAGCTCTTTATTTAGCAGGGGAACGGCGCAAGGGGGCTTGCTAGGGGAAGACCAGCATGAAGGCAGCAAGCGCTTGGTGTTATCTGACGGTGCGGATGCCTGGTCAGGGATGCAGGCAGAGAGGCTTCCCCAGCCAGCCAGCCTGTTCTGCATCCCCTTGGGCCCTTCTACAGCCGCCCTCATTCCAAAATCCAGGTGTTGCATGCACTCCGGTGGGATTTATCCTCCTCTTCTGGGTTTTGAGCTAGCTCCAGGTTCGCAGGCTCGCAGCGTGGTCCCTCTGACCGCTCCGTCTGTGCTGCAAGATCCTGCACGGTTCAGGCACAAAAGCCCCCACACGGGCTGGAAACTCAGCCCAGACAGTCCCAGTCCCAGTCCCAGTCCCACTAAGGAGGCTGGTCCTGCCCATTCCCTTATTGCAGCTGGTAACTGGGAGGGCGAAAATGCGTGGGCAGCCTGGCACGTAGGACATGTAGCGTCTGCCAGCTCCTTCCCTCTTTTCAGTCAATCTGCAGGTACAGCAGATGACAGCTCATATCGCTCCTCATCCTCCTGCACCCAGTTTTTTGGGAAGATCACGGGGGAAATTCCAGCCTGGAGAGAGTGTGAGTGCATGGCCCTTCTCGCCCTGTGGATACCCGACCCCATTTACACATTTCCATATGCTCTGCAGCCGCAGTGGTGTGGGTGGGTGCCTGGCAGCTCTGGGAACAGCGGCTCAGCACGATGCCGCACACCGCAGCAGCATCCAGCTTCCCCAGGCCATCAAGCTTTGGCACCAGTTTCCTGGGGCAGAGCAGTAATGCAAGGGTGCACGCCGGAGCAGCCCCCTCCCCAGGCGACCTCTCAGGGCAGGCTCCGGGGGGCAGGGGGGGCTTGTCTTACCCCCGCGACATTTTCTTCACACTTCCCCTTCCTCTCATTTTCAGCTGCAATTGCTTTTCATGTTCTAACATATGTCCGACCTTGACCCGTGCTGGCGAGCGGGCAGGTCTGGATCCGTCCGCGGTGCTGGGGATGCACGGGGATGGTGCTGGTGCCGGTGCCGGCGCAGCCCCCGGCCGGCGGGACTGCTCCTCCGGGTGTTGCAGCCGCAGCCGGAGCACCCATGCACTTGCTCTGAAGGACCAAGGTATTACTGTCTGAAGGAATAAGCTTCCCAGCGCAACGCCTTGCCAGGCTAAAAATATTCCTTCCAGTAAAAACACTGGCTCCTGCTACCAGCGTTGTCTTGTGGCTGGCATTTCCAGGTAAGGTGGGATGCAGATCTTTCACGATATGAGGTCAGTGAAAATACCAGTTGTTGGCAAACTTACTTCCTGCTGAGAAACGATGAGCTCAGCTTTTGGCTTCAGCACCTCCTTTAGCGTTTGCAGGGAACTCCGAGGGAGCAAATATCTCAACCAGGGTTCCCACGGAAAAGACAGGCATGGAAAACACACACGTGGACAAGTGAGGCAGAGAGTATTGCCGGGGAAGTGAAAGATGGTGTCAACAGAGATCAGGGTTTTGTTCCTACCCTTGGGCCTTGCTCCCCTGGCTGCAGAATAAAGATAATATCACCTAGTCAGAGAACGGTGAGGAGTTTAATCCGGCGGTGGGTAATTGGGAGTTTCTAAGCCCTTAACACAGCTCTCCAAGCAGCCCTTGGAACATTTTGGGTCTGGCTTGGGAGAGCCGGTCTTAGCGATGCAGTGGGACACGTGGGTCCCTCCCTCTCCGTCCCAAGATCTTTCTTCCGCTAGACCAGCAGAGAAGATCAGTAGCTAAAATAAGCAAAGCTGGCAGGGCAATGCGGAGCTGAGCCTGGCCTCCTGAACACAGTCCCTGAAGCAGCAAAATTCATCCTGCCATGGCAGGAATCAGGGAGCCTGGGAAGGATCCCAAGACCAAGCAACATCCCAAGTCCATCCTAGCCTGGCAGGGCTCCCAGCTGCCAAGCTGGGGCTGAGCAGGAGCCTTACCCCCCCTAAGAGAAAACCCCAAAGTAACCCACATTTTCCTCTTTTAGCCTCATCGGCCCGGTGAAACCAGTAGTGACTGTCCACAGCTCCACTTCACCCCCAGCAAAAGATACGCAAGGCACAAGCAGGGTCTGTCCTGCCCTGGAATAGGCTGAGCCTTTGGAAAGATGCTAATTCAGAGAGAAGCAGGCTTCCTGTTTTGCTCATCCCCATCCCAGACAGAAAGTGCCTTTGCCAAGCACATCTTCAAATCCCTGCCAGTAACCTGCAGTCACAGAATACGTGAGGCTGGGGGAAAAAAAGAAAAAAACCCAAGAAAAACCCCACCCAAACCCCAACAGGATTTAATTTTGAACTCCCAGCTAGTCTTATAGCTTTTCAACTGCAGGAGCAGGTGAGCCAATAATAAAATCAACTGCCCAGAGAGGAAATGAATATTGGGTTTTGTTCCAAACGGATGAGTTCAGCCAGAGTCTGAAAAAGGGGGAAAAAATAATAACAATAAAAAAAAAAAAAGAAAGAGTAGGAATTGTTCTGTGACAAACGTATTTTGACAATCCGGCTGAAAGGGCTGACAGAGTTATGAGTGAGGGGGAGGAATTACTGATCACTGAGTGTCATCTCACTTGTTTTTCTTGATTCAGCCTGGCCTTGCTAACAATGTGTGTCACTGCCCAGTGCTGGGAACATCCTTTGCTGAATGACACCCGGCGCTTTCCACAGCAAAGCCCAATTTCCTCCTGCAATATACCTGCCAACGGCACCAGCACCAGGGGTGCTGCAGGGGGTATCCGCCAGACGGGCCAGATCCGGGAAGGGCACGGGGTGGAGGGGCTGGGGTCTCCGGACACACGTCCCGGTGCATTTCTCTTTGCAACGAGCCTTCAATCGCCTCTCCCGGTCTTTCAGCTGGCTGAAGCCATCCAGCGCATGGGGAAGATGCTCTGCAATGTGTCTTTGGTGGCTTTGGAGGTGCTGAGTGCTCCTGGCCTCTGCTGTCAGGGAAAGGTAGTGTGGTTTTCCACCGCCACGGAGGCAAGCGAGCAAGAATCTTGCGGCTCAATCCAGCACGCTTTGTGTTATGTCCTACATGACCAAGAAAGTAGCAGTGAAGTCGAGGGAAAAACTAGTTCCCTGTAAATGCTGTTCTCATCCTCACATGCTGAAATGGGGCTCGAGGTCCCCATTTGCAACCACAACCCCATGCTGGATAAAGGAGAGCAGTGTAGGAGGATGGGGACCGCTTGATTTTGGACTCATCAAGTGAAAACAAGAGCTGCCGAGGAGGAGGGGCAGCTGGCACAAAGCCTCCCGCTGCCTTTGCCAAGAGGGTGGGCGAAAATCTACTAGGCAGCAAAGGAGATGATCACAATATCTGGAAAAAGACCATAGCAGTTGACCAAAGCTGTGGCTTCCCGATGGGTGGAGGTGCCTACTGTCCGCACCGGCAGGCAGGCCCACCATGTTGACTATTGCCAACGTTGGTCTTTCGGGAGAGTCACTAAGGACAGTGCCGAGCATTGCAGGCCGGCGTACAGACCTCCCTCCCCACCCCAAAAGCAGGGCAGTGGGTGCGTACCAGAAATGGGTTTGAGGGACCAGAGCCTTTCCTGCTGATGCTAAATTAAGACCTTGCTGACGTTGACCTAACCCCAAAGTCCTGAAGTACAAGGCTTTGGAGGCTGCCAGAGCCCGACGTCTCTTTCTGTGAGTAATGGGGCCAGAGGTGCCTGGTTTTGAATGGAGTTCGTGTTTCTGGAGCAGATGGGTGTTGGTGAGGAGTCTCTAATGTCTACTACCGGCGGTGCTCCCTGGCTAAAAGTTACATCTGGATCGGGGACCTTGGGGATTTTAAACGTCCCTTCTCGGTCTGAGCCATGCAGCTCAGGGAGCAGCTCATGCAGTGGCCAGTCCTTCCGTGGCACCTGTTACCTGGGAAAACCTGGATGGAGCCAAGCTGTAAGAGCCCATTCATTTTAATTACCGGACAAGCACCACCCTTTAGAGCAGGAGTCGGTGCTGACGTGGGAAACCTGATGGCATTTCATGGCATTCAGAGAGGTTCCCTCTGGTTAAAGAATACCTGTCAAAGGCCACGTCAAGCCAAGCTGTGACCACGCTCTGGGAGAAGGATGCTCCCTGTGACTCGTTATGAGTCAGTTTGAGTCACCTGCCTCCACTTGCTGCTGCTAATTTATTACCCACAATAATTTTGAGAATTTGGGATTATCAGCTGCTTATTCACATTTTTCCCCTCCTAGAAGCCAACGAGAAAAATATCCAGACTGGGGGGGTCCTGTGGCAGGAGTGGGCCCTACAGCGGCTTTCTCCCTGCCTCTATACTTTTTGCTAGGACTATTATCAACGCTGGCAAAGGGAGAAGTTGAGATCTTCCTCCGTCTTCCTGGTGTTTGTTTCCCCAGCCTGATTCTGCAGCTTTTCAGACAAACACATTTAGGCCTTCCTTCCCCACCAAATGACATCTTTCAGGACATATTTTCTGAGGGCCGGAGCAGAGGGCAGCCTCCTAGAGAACAGCACGATGCTTCTGAGATAAATAAAATTCTCAGGGCGAAACCTCCTGGGGGGGAAAAGAGAGCAACATGAATTTCTCTCAAGGCTCAGTGTTTCCAGGAACAACTGGCTTGCATTTGCACTGACAACCATTAAAACTGTGGGATGGAGTTCGACAAATTGAAGGTCAGGTTGTCTGGGATGGGAAGAGCTCCAGAAATTTCCAGTGATTTATTTACATTTTTAAGTATTTGTCCATGACTGTCTCTTGCAGGTCTTTCCCACTTGGCTTAAAATCTGTGCCCAGCTCAGCCTTGGAAGAAAGAAATCCATCCAGTCAGGTTGTTTTGGATAATTAGGGATTGCAAAATAAACAAGCCCAGACATTTTCGGTTGTCCTGGTTGCTCCATTCCTCACTACAAGAAGGACATTGAGGTGCTGGAGCGTGTCCAAAGCAGGGCAACGAAGCTGGTGAGGGGTCTGGAGCCCAAGCCTTATGAGGAGCAGCTGAGGGAGCTGGGGTTGTTCAGCCTGGACAAAAGGAGGCTGAGGGGAGACCTCAGAGGTGGGGGTTGGTCTCTTTTCCCAAGTAGCAAGCAATAGGACGAGAAGAAATGGCCTGAAGTTGCACCAGGGGAGGTTTAGATTGGATCTTAGGAAAAATTTCTTCACCAAAAAGGTTATGGAGCATCGGAACAGGCTGCCCAGGGAAGTGGTGGAGTCACCATCCCTGGAGGGATTTAAAAGACGTGTAGGTGTGGCGCTTAGGGACGTGGATTAGTGGTGGGCTTTGCAGTGTTCGGTTAACGGCTGGACTCGATCTTAAAGGCCCTTTCCAACCTCAATGATTCTGTGACTCTATGATTCTGCTCCCACTACCCTGCTTCGTGCTATTACTCATCGGTCGAACGCAGGGGAAAAAGCAAAATAAAGCCAGGGCTCCTGAAAAAAACAGGAGACCTCTTCACCCTGATGGAGGTTATATATTAAAGCCTCCTCATTCCTCTCTCTGCTGGTGGATAGTGTCTGCTCACAATGACACTAAAGCTGCCCAGGCTCCTAAACAGCAGCATTTTGCTCCAACTCCGTGTGTGAGCATCCTAAGAAAGAGCCCAGCTGCCCCGCCGGGCACCCGGCTCCCCAAGGGCTGCAGGAGAGGAGCACTGACATCCAGTTACATCTTTTAGTTACCCTGGAGGATAAATGGGAGTAGCGCTGCCGGGTTTAATAACCCCTCATTGCCCCACCAGCCACTTCACGGGACGCAGGCCTTGTTAACATGCAAAATAATGCAAAGATGCAGGTGGGGTTCTGGCTGGTTAACCAGGAGATGCTTCAGTGAGAATTATCCAATTAAATCTCCATCTCTCTTGCTTTCATGTTGCCCCCCCTCCCCGCATTGTAGCAGCATTATCAACCAAAGCAATAGACACAAGTCGTAATCAAGTGCTGCCCACATTAAGCAATCACTGCGGGCATCGGGTACGCCTGCATGTTCCTGCAGCGCTGGCCTGGGTCTCCGGGGTGCCACTCTGGGGCTGCTGGGAGGCAAGGAAGGCTAACCAAAACCTAAATATATACACTGGCACGCGCTGCGTAGTCTCAGGAGGGGCTGACCCGTGGGGTTTTCCCCCCTCTTTGTAATAGCTTGGCTCCCTCTTTATTCATCCTTTCTCCTTTGCCACCACGCCATAAACGAGCCCGAGCATGGCACAAGTAGGTGCTGCTGCTCTCCTTAAGTGCGGATGCTTAACCCTGCTCTTGCAAAAAAAACCCAAACCAAATCAAACCAAAAAAAAAAGCTAATACCTTTCTGGTCCTGCCTTGCAGCAAGAGCCGTGGCCGGCACAGCACCAGGATCTGGCCTCAGCCCATCCCTGGTGAAGGCTCATCCCTGCGGAGTTCTTCCCGGTGTGCAGGAGGAGCTGGTGGGGTTGCACTGCCTGGCCGCTGCGTGACTTTTGTCACCCCTCAGCCCCAAGTATTTGACATAACCGCTTGTCTCGACGACTACTTTTCTCCAAGCGTTTCCACTGTATTTTTGTTGTGGGCTTTCTAAGGAAATAAAAGCAAAAGAAATAAGAGCAAAGCAGCAGTTACCAGAGCCCCTGGAGCTAAAAACATAAAAAAAATACAGCTCTGGAGTAAAGATTAGGTTCATTTTATTAGCTGTACTACCTGTTTGCCAACAAAACACAGATTTCAGATGTGAAGCTGGGAAGTTTTAACAAGTTAACTCTTTTCCCACCCATCTACTGGAGTAACAGTGTCTGGTGACATGTCCGGGCAGCTTGGTGTGGTGGTGGGGTGGCAGGTCCTGCAAAAGGGGGCTTGGTGACATAAAGGCAGGGGCTGCCAGGCCGCCCACCAGACAGAGCTCTGGGTGCAGGGGGTGTTTGTCTGTGTGTGTGTCCCCAACCCGTCCCGGAACTTGGTGGGGGGACGGCTGCAGCCCACCAGTGCACCCACAGAGGGGGCTGCAGGTGAAGCAGAGGTAGCATCCACCGACCCTCTCGCCATTCCTGGTCCCCTGCCAGGAGCTGGGATCGCTGCTGAAGGCTTTCCCATGGAGGCAAGGCTGGTGGCCAGGTGGGAGGGGGCTCCTGCAGCCCCCATCTCCCACAGGAAGGGACCCTGCTCTGCCCGGCCGCCCCATAAGGGCGGCCTGTGCCATGGGATTTCCTCCTCTCCCTCCGGCTGCGGGTGTGATTACAGCAAATCCCTCTCTGCAGGAGCTGTGAGTGGCTAAAATTGAGCTCGGTGCCAGGGGGGACCCTCTATCGTCTCCGCTCACCTCCCCCAGCGCCGGCACAGCCATGCTGCCTGGGTTCCTGCTGGGCACCGAGCGCGGCTGGTAAAAGCAGCAGTAAATGAAATCACATCAACCTCCCCAGCCAAGGCGATAATTGGTTTCCGTGAAGCCATCTGACACCCAGCAAGAGCCCAGTCAGGGCGCCAGTGGGAGAGCTGGGGCCCGCAGAGGTGGAGATCGCTGTTGCGCTGGGGACTTTTCCTTCCATGCCACCTCCTGAGCCCTCCTGGGGAGGTTTGCACCCCTTCATCCTGCCAGGAGGGCCTGAGCCCTGACGGACGCTATCAGGTCACGCCAAACCTTGCCAAAGCAACCCGGCGCTGACGCAGCCCAGTCTCTCCATCGCCTCTTGCCTCCGCTCTGCGTGCTTTTGCTCCGTGAGCAGAGGAGATTTGCAGCAGAGAGGAGGCCCAAGGGACAGAGCAGGCTGAGCACCCCGAGATCCTTTTCCATCCCTGGGAAAAGAAGGGTGCTGCAGGCTGAACACCCCAGGATCCCACGCCCACCAGGCATTATAGGAAATAGAGCACCTGCACGTAACAAGCCCTGGCATAGACCAGTGTTTTAAGCACCTGGTGATGCTACCCTGCTCCCAGCAAGGAACCCTGGACGCCTCTCAGTTGCACAAGGGAAAAGGGAGGTGAGCAGCAGGAATGCCGGTTCCCACCCAAGCTCAGCCCCAGCGTGACTTGTTTATCCCATGCAGAAACCCAAAACTTGCCTTTTTTTTTTTTTTTTTTTCCCCCCAGCGTTTCACAAAGATAAGGCATTTGCGATATAAGGAGCAAAGAGCTTACCCAGGCAGATAACAAAGCCAGGCTCGGGAGCTGTGTTGAAATAGGATTCTCCCCGACGGCTGGGCAGGCAGGAAAGATGGGCTTTTGGGGCAGGCAGCTTGTTCCGAGTAATTTTGAGCTCATTCGGCCACGATGGAATCTGAACGGCACTGGGGGCGCAGCTTGGGTTTGCCTTCTGACAGGAAAACAAAATGAAGGAGGGCAAACCCAATCAAAGGGCTGGGGAACTGGAGGGAGAAAGCAGGATTCAAAAGTATAGCAGACACCTTTGGTGTATGCCTTTTTCCCACCTGCCTGGATGTGGGGGTAGGAGGAAGGCTTCTTCCCCGCCTCATAGAGCGCAGACCTTTGCTTTCTCTGCTTCTGTCTTTGACATCACCCTTCCAAGGAGAGCGAGGGCTGTGCCATCTTTCAGCAGCTTGCACGGCAGCGCAGAGCCGTGCCGGAGGGGTGGCTGGCGAGCGCTGCCAAGCCACGCTGCTCCCCAGACCTCCTTCCCTCTGGAGGCAAACCCACGCCAAGCCCTGGCCAGCAGGCAGAGAGCATCCTCGGCTGTCCTAGGGAGGAGCTGGGACGCTCGCCCGCTGCAAAACTGTCTGCCGGGGTATTTCGGTGACCCTCCTGCCGCCCATCCAGCTGGGAAGGCGAAGGTGGGGCGGGGGGTACGCCAAGGAGCCCGCCTCAGACTGCAGACAGGTGTGTTGGCAGGTCCTGTGCCATCAGCCCCTCTCACTTTGCTACCCCAAGGCTGTCGGTGCTGAGGCCACCGGCTGTACCCGGGTTGTATGTAGCCGGCTGACTGACAGGGAGCCCTCCGGGGTGCAGAAAGATGGTACTCGCCATCTGAGAGCAATTTTGTCCCCGCTTTGAGAAGCTAGTGACCCACACCTCCCAGGTCTGCCTGGCACATACACAACCTACCAGAGGTGAAGGCATATACCCTAAAACGGAGGTAAATTTTGGCATACTCTTTGAATAGCGAATGGGGCGATATTTGCTAGATGTGAGGCGGGGGGGTGGTCCACCATACAGCGTTCACATTATACACAGGTGTTTACCTTGCTTCAGGCTTCTCATTTTTTAATCCTGGTCAGGTAAGCGCTGGAAATGTCACCTTCCCACGCCTGTAATTAAACCCTGTGACTTTTGTCCTGGCATGCGCATGCATGTGTGCATGCACATGCTCCCAGACACGGCTTTTTTCTCTCTCCTCTTTAAAAACTACCCCAAAACTTCATTTTTGCTCCAAATCAGCAATGCAGATGTGCACTGTGTAGCTGGATATTGCCATGGCAACAGAGTATGTCCTCCTGCCCCCCTCCTCCGACCCCTTCCCCCAGAAGAAGAAAGGGAGAAAAAAAAATTAAAAATAAGCAATGTTAATAGTGTCATGAAAAGCAGACAGGGATATAAAAATCCATTAAGAGCTGGAGTGGTCCTCGCAATGGGAAGTGCTCCAACTCCTTCCCTTTCCGTCGCTCGCGTTCTCTTCAACCCCCTGAAAGGTAACCTTTAAAACACACTCTGCAGTGTGGTACTTAAACCTCTGGCATTTACCTTCATTTCACTCTGGCTTTTATTTCTTTCAAGGGGAGGAGGGCTTTTATGTTGTAAGAGGACAAGTTGGTTTTTTTTCCTTCCCCTCGGCTTGATTATTTTCCCCTCCTGTGCATGTGGTTTCTTTTTTACCTCTCGTTTTGCGGTCACCGCCATCCATGCACACAGCTCTGGGGTGCCCGGACCCCAGTGCCCATCACCATAGGTGAAACAGGAGGGAGAGCCAGCTTAGCATCCACATCGGGGGGGGGGGGGGGGGGGGGGGGGGGGGGGGGGGGGGGGGGGGGGGGGGG